>JAUMJK010000653.1:0-52981 GCA_033558105.1 Coccyzus lansbergi | reverse complement strand
GAGGGGGGGGGGGCGGAGCCTCGGCGCATGCGCAGCGCGAGGGGGCGGGGGTAGTGAGGCGGGGTCACGTGGTGACAGGGAAGGCTTGTGCCCTCGGCGCATGCGCCTTAAGACAGAGGCGGTGCCGAGGGGGCGGGGGGGGACGGGGATGGCGCACGCGCAATGAGGAAGGCGAGAGCGCGAGGGGGCGTGGCCTATTTTGGCGCATGCGCAGTCAGGGCGGATGTCCCCTGACGGCGCACGCGCAATAGGACAGGGCGATCGGCTTGACGCATGCGCATTGATGCGGAGGAGCGCGGGGGGGCGGGGCCGTGAGGCGGCTCAAGAGCTGAGGGGGCGGATGCCGGGCGGTGCAGCGCATGCGCAGTGAGGCGGCGCAGGCGCGACGGGCGGGAGGCTCTGACGCACTGGCTCTTTCCTTCCCCCCCCCCCCCACCCCTCCCTTGGCGCATGCGCAGCAGCGCCCGGTGCCTTCGCGCCGCCCCGCTCCAAGGAGCCCGGCACAAAATGGCGGCGGCGGTGGCAGCGGGGGGGGCGGGACCCCCGGTGACCGGGCCCGCGCCGGGGCCCAGCGCCGCCGCACCCACCGCAGCGAGCCTGCCACATCGCCCTCAGGGCGGCGCCGTTGCCTTCGTCCTCCTCCTCCTCCTTCTTCTTCTTCTTCTTCTCCTCCTCCTCCTCCCTGCGTCGCCGTCCCCTCTTTTCACCGCCCCCCCCCCCTCACCCCCCTCCTCGCGCCTCCCCCGCCCTGCCGAGGCTGAGGCGCCGCCGCCCGGGCCTCCTCCATCCGGTAGCGCCGCCCCCGCCGGGGCCTGCAGGGCGGGAAGATGGCGGCGGGCGGCGGCGGCGGCGGCCGGGCCTCCTCGTCCTCCTCGTCCGGCGCCCTGGAGGCCTCGCTGGACCAGAAGCTGCAGGCGGTGACCAACACGATGGAGTCGATCCAGGGCCTCTCGTCCTGGTGCCTGGAGAACAAGCGGCACCACAGCACCATCGTCTGCCACTGGATGAAGTGGCTGCGACGCTGTGAGTCTGCCCAGGGGGAGCGGGGGGGACCGGCCCTGCCTGCAGCCCCGAGGGGCGGGGGGGGGTGGGGAGAGGGGGGGCAGCTTGTGGGGCTGCGCTGGAGGCTTTGGGGGCCACGCCAGGCAAGGAATGAGATCCCTGAGGGGCTGCGTGATGCTCAGATTCAGCTCTGGGCAGTGTTTGTGGTTGGCATCACCACCTTGCATTTAGAACAACAGAACTTGGGTGTTTGCACCCAAACGGTGTCACTGCCAGCCCCATGAACCCTGCGTGCACCCTGCTGGGGTCATCTATAACTGTATTTTGGAGGTACAGGTACCTCCTGCTGGAGCAGGGCCCTGTCTGCAGCCCTGGGGCTGTTAGGGGCGAGGATTCAGCTCTGTGTGGGGTAGGGATGATGAGGAGATGGGGGGCAGGTTGTGGGGCTGTGCTGGAGGCTTTGGGGGTGACACCAGGCAGGGTATGAGATCCCTGATAGCTGAGGGATCTGAGGGGAATCTGAGCATCGTGCAGCCTCCAGGCAGGGTTTGTGCTCAGCATTACCTCTTTCTATTTAGAACAACAAAATTTGGGTGTTTGCACCCAAACATTATCACTGGAATGCTCCCCGCTGGGGTCACCTGTAACTGCATTTTGGAGGCACAGAGGTACAGGTGCCTTGAGCTGTGTTGGGGGAGTAGCCCCTGTGCTGAGGCAGGGTCGTGCCTTCAGCCCTGGGGCTGTTAGGGTTGAGGATCGAGCTCTGTGTGGGGTAGGGATGATGAGGAGATGGGGGGCAGGTTGTGGGGCTGCACTGGAGGCTTTGGGGGCAACACCAGGCAAGGAATGAGATCTGTGGTGTCTGGGGAATCTGAGCATCATGCAGCCCCTGGGCAGGGTTTGTGGTTGGCATCTCCTCCTTGCATTTAGAACAACAGAAGTTGGGTGTTTACACCCAAACACTGTCACTGCTAGCCCCATGAACCCTGCATGCACCCTGCTGGGGTCATCTATAACTGTATGTTGGAGGTACAGGTACCTCCTGCTGGAGCAGGGCCCTGTCTGCAGCCCTGGGGCTGTTAGGGGCGAGGATTCAGCTCTGTGTGGGGTAGGGATGATGAGGAGATGGGGGGCAGGTTGTGGGGCTGTGCTGGAGGCTTTGGGGGCGACACCAGGCAGGACATGAGATCCCTGATAGCTGAGGGATCTGAGGGGAATCTGAGCATCATGCAGCCTCTGGGCAGGGTTTGTGCTCAGCATCACCTCTTTCTATTTAGAACAACAGATCTTGGGTGTTTGCACCCAAACATTATCATTGGCATGCACCCCGCTGGGGTCATCTGTAACTGTGATTTGGAGGCACAGAGGTACAGGTACCTTGAGTTGTGTTGGGGGAGTGGCCCCTGTGCTGGGGCAGGGTCCTACCTGCAGCCCTGGGGCCCTTAGGGGTGAGGATTGAGCTCTATGTGGGGTAGGGAGAATCGGGAGATGGGGGGCAAGTTGTGGGGCTGCACTGGAGGCTTTGGGGGTGACACCAGGCAAGGAATAAGATTGGTGATGGCTGGAGAATCTGAGCATCATGCAGCCCCTGGGCAGGGTTTGTGTTTGGCATCACCTCTTTGCATTTAGAACAACAGAAGCGGGGTGTTTGCACCCAAATGCTGTCACTCTCAGCCCCGTGAACCCTGTGTGCACCCTGCTGGGGTCACCTGTAAGTGTATTTTGGAGGCACAGAGGTACAGGTGCCTTGAGCTGTGTTGGGGGAGTGGCCCCTGTGCTGGGGCAGGGCCCTGCCTACAGCCCTGGGGCTGTTAGGGGCGAGGATTCAGCTCTGTGTGGGGTAGGGATGATGAGGAGATGGGCAGGTTGTGGGGCTGTACTGGAGGCTTTGGGGGCTACACCAGGCAAGGAATGACATCTGTGGTGGCTGGGGAATCTGAGCATCATGCAACCCCCGGGCAGGGTTTGTGTTTGGCATCACCTCGTTGTATTTAGAACAACAGAAGTTGGGTGTTTGCACCAAAACGGTGGCACTCTCAGCCCCCTGAACCTTGCATGCACCCTGCTGGGGTCATCTATAACTGTGTTTTGGAGGCACAGAGGTATAGGTGCCTTGAGCTGTGTTGGGGGAGTGGCCCCTATGCTGGGGCAGGGCCCTGTCTGCAGCCCTGGGGCTGTTAGGGGTGAGGATTGAGCCCTGTGTGAGGTGGGGAGATGGGGGGCAAGTTGTGGGGCTGTGCTGGAGGCTTTGGGGGTGACAGCAGGCAGGGTATGAGATCCCTGATAGCTGAGGGATCTGAGGGGAATCTGAGCATGATGCAGCCTCCAGGCAAGGTTTGTGGTTGGCATCACCTCCTTGCACTTAGAACAACAGAACTTCGGTGTTTGCACACAAACGCTGTCACTCTCAGCCCCATGAACCCTTCGTGTACCCTGCTGGGGTCATCTGTAACTGTACTTTGGAGGCACAGAGGTACAGGTGCCTTGTGCTGTGTTGGGGGAGTGGCCCCTATGCTGGGGCAGGGCCCTGTCTGCAGCCCTGGGGCCCTTAGGGGTGAGGATTGAGCTCTGTGTGGGGCAGGGATGATGAGGAGATGGGGGGCAGGTTGTGAGGCTCTGCTGGAGACTTTGGGGGTGACACCAGGCAGGGCATGAGATCCCTGGTACCTGGGAAATCTGAGCATCATGCAGCCTCTGGGCAGGGTTTGTGCTTTGCATCACTTCCTTGCACGTAGAGCAACAGAACTTGGGTGTTTGCACCCAAATGCTGTCACTGCCAGCTCCATGAACCCCACGTGCACCCTGCTCGGGTCATCTATAACAGCTCAAGGTGCCTTGAGCTGTGTTGAGGGAGTGATCCCTGTGCTGGGGGAGGGCCCTGCCTGCAACCCCGAGGCTGCCAGCAGTGAGGAGTGGGGCGAGGGGTGTGTGGAGATGGGGGGCAGCTTGTGGGGCTGCGCTGGAGGTTTTGGGGGTGACACCAGGCAAGGAATAAGATCCCTGGTAGCTGGAAAATCTGAACATCGCACAGCCCCTGGGCAGGGTTTGTGCTTGGCATCACCTCTTTGCATTTAGAACAACAGAAGTTGGGTGTTTGCACCCAAACGTTATCACCGCCAGCCCCATGAACCCTGCGTGCACCCTGCTGGGGTCACCTGTAACTGTGTTTTGAAGGCACAGAGGTACAGGTGCCTTGAGCTGTGTTGGGGAAGTGGCCCCTGAGCTGGGGCAGGTTCCTGCCTGCAGCCCTGGGGCTGTTGGGGGCGAGGTTTGAGCCTTGTGTGGGGTAGGGATGATGAGGAGATGGGGGACAGGTTGTGGGGCTGTACTGGAGGCTTTGGGGGCGACACCAGGCAAGGAATGAGATCTGTGGTGGCTGGGGAATCTGACCATCACACCGCCTCTAGGCCGGGTTTGTTCTTGGCATCACCTCCTTGCACTTAGAGGAACAGAACTTGGGTGTTTGCACCCAAACAGTGTCACAGCCAGCTCCATGAACCCTGCGTGCACCGTGCTGGGGTCATCTATAACTGTATTTTGGAGGTACAGGTATCTTGAGCTGTACTGGGGCAGGGCTCTGTCTGCAACCCTGGGGCTGTTAGGGGCACGGATCAAGCTCTGTGTGGGGTAGGGATGATGAGGAGATGGGGGCAGCTTGTGGGGCTGTGCTGGAGGCTTTGGGGGCGACACCAGGCAGGGCATGAGATCCCTGGTGGCTGGGGAATCCGATCATCACCTCGCCTCTGGGCAGGGTTTGTGTTTGGCATCACCTCCTTGTATTTAGAACAAAAGAACTTGGGGTTTTGCACCCTAACTGTGGTGCTGCCAATCCCCCTTTCCCTGTTTTTGTTCCCAGAGTTACAGTGAAGCTTTGCAATAACATGCATTCGATCTGTCAGTGTCACTCCAGATTGTGCCAAACCTGCCCTGAAGTTTGGGATCATTGGTTTTCTCTGTCCAGGTCCTGGTGGAGGCCCTCTTTCCCCTGGTTTGGTTTGTGTTTTCTTTTGTCTGTGTACATATGATTAAAGAGAGCAAGGTGGGAGCGCAAGGGCTCTTCCTGATCCATATGGTGAGGAGAAGCTGGTCCATCCTGCCTCACTGAGGTCCCATCTCTCCTGGAATCCTCTTCTCTGTCACAGCCCTTGGCACCAGGGACCGACCACTGTCCTTTTCTCTCTCCTGCCCCAAGCAAAATCCAGCTCCTGTCTCTCCTCAGGATGTGCAGGCTCCTCTGGGTTTGGTGTCCAGAAGCAATGAAGCTGGTGAAGGGGCTTGAGAACAAGTCTTACAAGGAGCAGCTGAGAGCGTTGGGGGTGTTTATCCTGGAGAAGAGGAGGCTGAGGGGAGAGCTCATTGCTCTCTACAACTCCCTGAGAGGAGGTTGTGGAGAGGAAGGAGCTGGGCTCTTCTCCCAAGGGACAGGACAAGAGGGAATGGCCTCAAGCTCTACCAAGGGAGGGTCAGGATGGACACCAGGAAAAAGATCTTCACCTAAAGGGTTATTGAGCACTAGAACTGCCCAGGGAGGGGGTTGATTCCCCTTCTCTGGAGGGGTTTAAGGGACGAGTGGATGAGGTGGTTAGGGACATGGGTTAATGTTTGATAGGAATGGTTGGACTCGATGATCCAGTGGGTCTCTTCCAACCTGGTGATTCTCTGATTCTATGATGTCTCCTGCTCCAGCTGCCCGCTAGCTCCTCTCTGGGACCTGGGTGAACTCCACTGTAGGTCAGGCTCAGCACCACAGCTCCGTGTTCCCTGCTAGTGCCTCTCAGGGCTGCTCCTACCTTTGTCCAGCTGGGAGCAGGGAGCTTTTGGAGCTTCATGGCAGTGCAACTTCCCCCGCGTTTATCATCCTGCAGCTCTCATCCCACTGGCACGTGGAGTGGAGACTTCCCTGGACTCCTGCCACTTCTTCATGGCTGGCGATTGTCTTTGGCCTAGACTGACTGAGCTTCAAGAAGCACTGCCCCTTCCTTCCCCCTCACGCTCCTCTATTCCTGCTTCCCAGGCTCATCAAAAGCAGTTTAATTGTTCCTGTTTGCAGGGACTCTGAGGCTCTAGTCCTGCTCTGCCCAGGAGCAGCAGGGAGCTCCTGTGCTCCTTTCTGTGAGACCCACCTGGAGCTTGTGTCCAGTTCTGGAATCCTCAGCACAGGGAGGACCTGGAGCTGGTGGAGCGAGCGCAGAGGAGGCCATGGAGATGATGTGAGGGCTGGAGAACCTCCTGTACAAGGCCAGGCTGGGAGAGCTGGGGTTGTTCAGCCTGGAGGAAAAAAGGCTCCAGGAGAGAGGACGATGGGGGAACAGTTTTGAGTGGGAAGAGGGGAGATTGAAATGAGAAACATTTTGCTGTGAGGGTGGGGAGGCCCTGGCCCAGGTTGCTCCATCCCTGGAGGGGTTCAGGGCCAGGCTGGATGGGGCTTGGAGCCCCTGATGCAGTGGGAGGTGTCCCAGCCCATGGCAGGAGTGGGACTGGATGGGCTTTGAGGTCTCTTCCAACCTAGACTGTTCCAGGATTCTATAACATCACCATGAGAGGAAGAGCATCCAGTGCTGATGATGTGATCAATTACTGAAGCCGATCAGTTATTTTGAGGATCACTGGCTCTGGATCGTTCCACTCCATGTGGATTTCCAGCCCTGCGGGCAGAGCAGAGCACTTCTTGCTCCAATAAACTCTGATCTGCTGTGAAAACACCTTTAGGACAAAGATTATCAAGAAGAGTTTCTTGTGCCAAATCCTGGTTGTGTTTGTTGCTGTAAAAGCTCATCCTGAGGCTCCATGACACGGCTGCGGTGTCCGAGTAGCCTGGTGGGAATGATGGGCAATTCCTTCAGTAAGAAACAGCTGGAAAGTACACAAGGAGTGAAGTTAGAGGTGAAGAAATGGGCAGCAGTGCTGGAGGAGGCAGCGTCTCTGTGATGTCCCATGTCCCAGTGGCTGGTGCAGGCAGAGCCAGGCCTATGGGGAGAAGGGACACCCCAGGTCTGGCTGTTCCTTATCGCTCTGCTCCGTTCCTGCCCCAGATTTGGGGTTGACCTGTGCTCTATCCTCATCCACCGGCCTCTAGAGACACTTGGCTGCAGTCAAGGTGATTCAGTGCCACCTGTAGGGGCTCACGGATCCTTCGTAGCCTCAACCTGTTGAGGATTTGATGGTCAAACCACACTCACCCTTTGCTTTCCCTAGAAGGCTGCTTTTCAAAGAGCTTCATTTGGAACAAACACCTTTAATTATCCCTTAATATCCCAGAATGTTCCTGGTGTCAGCTTTTCCGTGCTGGCACTCGGAGTCTGGACCTGGATCTACTTGCCTGGTACCAGTTCCTCAGTCCAGGATTAAGCCCTTCTGCATACGGAGAGGAGTCCCGGAGCACACCGATGTCTCTCAACCAGCTTCTTATGAGCCAGGATTCTCTGCCTTTTAACGAAGCTTTGGGATAATTGCATTCAACATACTAAAAATGAACTGATCCCACGTTTCTGTGGCTTCCATCCTGCTCCGATGGGCTGGAAGCCTCACCATGGCCACCAACCCACCTCCCCATGTTGGAGAGGAGTATTAGAAAGGAGGGAGGTGATATTTAGCACTTAGTTTCCAATAAAAACAAGTGAGCTTAGGAAAACACTCCTTCAGTGGCTTTTCCTTCATTTTTTGTGACAATCTTGGCTTGATTTCTGGTTGGCTTTGGGCAGGAGCTGCCAGAGATTGGGGGTTGGGGTCAGTAAGAATCATAGAATCACCAGGTTGGAAGAGACCCACCAGATCATTGAGTCCAACCATTCCTATCAAACACTAAACCATGTCCCTCAGGACCTAAGGTCCTGAGGGACATGGTTTAGTGTTTGATAGGAATAGGCTCCCACCTTCCTGGGACAAGAGTGATGCTAAGAGCTTTCCAACAGAAAACTTAGGGACCAAAGGAGCCATGAAGTGCAGACCTGCTGGAGAAAGAGGCTGAGCCGAGGTAGGGACAACCGGAAAATGAAAGGGGATAGAGAATCCAGGGATTTGTAGGGCAAGACCGATGACCAGCGTGGCTGGGGTTCAGGTAAAACACATGTAACGGAAGGAATCATAGAATCATGGAAAGGTTTGAGTTGGAAGGGACCTCACAGCCCATCCAGTCCCACTGGGACACCTCCCATGGGATCAGGGGTTCCAAGCCCCATCCAACCTGGCCTTGAACCCTCCAGGGATGGAGCAGCCTGGGCCAGGGCCTCCCCACCCTCAAAGCAAAACATTTCTCCCTAAGATCTCATCTCAATCTCCCCTCTTCCAGCTAAAATCCATTCCCCTCATCCTCTCCCTGATCCAGAGCCCCTCCTCAGCTTTCTTGGAGCTCCTTTCAGCACTGGAAGCTGCTCTGAGTTCTACCACAGCCTTTTCTTCTCCAGGCTGAACAACCCCAACTCTCAGCATGACCTCGTACAGGAGGTTCTCCAGCCCTCACATCATCTCTATGGCCTCCTCTGGGTTCGCTCCAACCGATCCATGTAGGAAAACAGGAGCCTGCTGGAGCTCACAGCACACGAAACCAAACCATCTATTGTCACCGATCCTATATTTAAATCTTCGTATTGTGTCATTAATTTAAGTGAAGAAGGTAATTAGCATGTGTATGAGCTGACAGTGCTACTGAGGAAAGGAAGAGAGGGTTTGCTGAAATAATTAACTGTGGAACTGAGCCTCGGGAAGGTGGGAGGTACGTTTGGAGTCCAGCTGCAGCAGGAGGTTTGGGTGCAAAGGTCGGTGCCGGCTCAGCAGGGACTGGGAGGCCTTTTCGGAGAATTCAGAGATGGGACAAGGATCCAGGTTGTTCTGCGATGACCAAAGACATCTGGAGGAGAAGGACCTGGGGGTGATGGTTGAACATGAGCCAGCAGTGTGCACAGGGGGCCAAGAAGGCCGGTGGCATCCTGGCTTGGATCAGACACAGTGTGGCCAGCAGGGCCAGGGAAGTTCTTCTCCCTCTGGACTCGGCCCTGGGGAGACCACTCCTCGAATCTTGTGTTCAGTTGTGACCCCTCACCACAAGAAGGATGTGGAGGCTCTGGAGTAAGTGCAGAGAAGAGCAAGGAAGCTGGTGAAGGGGCTGGAGAAGAAGAGGAGTGTCTGAGAGAGCTGGTGGGGGTGTTTCTCCTGGAGAAGAGGAGGCTGAGGGGAGAGCTCATTGCTCTCTGGGACTCCCTGAGAGGATGTTGTGGAGAGAAGGGAGCTGGGCTCTTCTGCCAAGGGACAGGGGACAGGACAAGAAGGAATGGCCTCAAGCTCCACCAGGGAAGGGTCAGGCTGGACATATGGAAAAACTTCTTCCCAGAAAGGGTGATTGGTCAGTGTCAGAGGCTGCCCAGGGAGAGGGTTGAGTCCCCTTCCCTGGAGGGGTTTAAGGGCCGGGTGGACGAGGTGCCGAGGGACATAGGTTAGTGATTGATGGGAATGGTTGGACTCGATGATCCTGTGGGTCTCTTCCAACCTGGTGGTTCTATGATTCTAAGATTCTGTGATTAAATCAGGTGTTAGAAAGGACTGTCCTGACAACCGTGTCTGAGAAACCATCAGTGCTTACTTAAACATGTTAATAAACCCTGATTTATTAATAGAAGGCATTTAGAGGGATGTGGAGAAGGTCTCCCTCTGGAGAGCTGTGGGTGCAGGTATGTGATTGGTGAAGCCTCCTTAGTAAAGGTGTGAGTCTTAGAGACCATTTTAAACCATTTAAAGAGGGAGATTCGTATGTGATGCTTCTTGGCGACTCTGAATAAACGTCCTCTCAATTATTAAGCAGGAGGTCACATTAGTTGTTAGGGTGGTGATGCTGGAGCTTTGGACACTGGACCAGCCCTGGGCTTTGGAGCAGTTGGTTTTTAACCCTGCAGAAGCCTGTGATTGTTTGTGTTTGGTGACATGGATCCTTCTGGCTGTACAGATCTTCTTGAGACCGTGAATGTCGTAGAGATCATAGAACCACCAGGTTGGAAGAGACCCACTGGGTCATCAAGTCCAACCATTGATAATACACTCAGTGGCTTTTTGGGGCCTTCCTAAAGCCCAAGTCAGAGACAAGCCCTGGTGGTCCTGGACATGGATTTGGGGAAGGTCTGGAAATGATTTGTGAGTTGAAACCTTCCTCTTCACTCCCTGTTTTTCCATCCAGGACAACGTCAACAGTAAAATGTTGAACCTTCTCAAAACCAGACACTGAAATGCTGTTACCAAACTCTGTCTGACTCCAGTTCTGCTCAATGACGAACCTGAACTTTCTTTTCTTTTTCTTTTTTTGCCTTTAGCTGCCTTTCCCCATCGCCTGAACCTTTTCTACTTGGCCAACGACGTCATACAGAACTGCAAGAGGAAAAACGCCATCGTCTTTCGGGATGCGTTTGCAGAAGTGCTTCCAGAAGCCGCTTCGTTAGTGAAGTAAGTAATGAAGATGTTTTCCTTCTGACATGTCAAACTCTCATCAGAGAATGGTTTGGGTTGGAAGGGACCTTAAAACCTAAGCAATTCCAACAAGGTTGGAATTACTTAGGTTTTAAGGTCCCTTCCAACCTCTTGCCATGGACGGGGACACCCTCCACTGCATTAGGGGCTCCGAGTTCCGTCCAACCTGACCTTGGACACCTCCAGGGATGGGGCAGCCATGAGTTTTCAGCTTTTTCATCTTCTACACTGCTGTATCCATCTGCTAAAACATTATCGAGCGGTGGGTTTGCACTCTGCTGGAAATCGGAGACTTGAATTAATCAGGGTAACATGGAACGAAATGATATTTTGGGCTGTGTCCAGGTGAGCCCCATCCCATCATAGAATCATAACAAAAACAGATTGGAAGAGACCCACCGGATCATGGAGTCCAACCATTCCCACCAATCACTAACCCATGTCCCTCAGCACCTTGGCCACCCGTCCCTTAAACACCTCCAGGGAAGGGGACTCAACCCCCTCCCTGGGAAGCCTCTGACACTACCCAGTCACCCTTTTGAGGAGAAACTTCCTTCTAATGTCCATCCTGACCCTCCCCTGGTGGAGCTTGAGGCCATTCCCTCTTGTCCTGTCCCCTGTCCCTTGGCAGAAGAGCCCAGCTCCCTCCTCTCCACAACCTCCTCTCAGGGAGTTGCAGAGAGCAATGAGCTCTCCCCTCAGCCTCCTCTTCTCCAGGAGAAACACCCCCAGCTCTCTCAGCCGCATCTCTTCTTCTCCAGCCCCTCACCGGCTTCCTTGCTCTTCTCTGGACTTGCTCCAGAGCCTCAACATCCTCCTTGTGGGGAGAGGCCACAACTGACCCCAGGATTCGAGGAGCGGTCTCCCCAGTGCTGAGTCCAGAGGGAGAAGAACCTCCCTGGTCCTGCTGGCCACACTGTGTCTGATCCCAGCCAGGATGCCATTTGCCTTCTTGGCCACCCAGGCCCCTGCTGGCTCCTGTTTAGTCAGCTGTCAACCAACACCCCCAGGTCCTTCTCCTCCAGGCATTCCCCACTGTGGAGCAGCAGAGGGCCTGGCTGCCCTTCTTTTTGATTTCCAAATCCTCAGACCAGGTGGTCCTGAACGAGCAGGACGTGCTGAAAATACAGAGCAACTCTATAGCGGTAACTTGGTGTACTGGTTTGTGGTAGAAGCAGATCATAAAATAACCAGGTTGTAAGAGACCCGCCAGATCATCCAGCCCAACCATTCCCATCAAACCGTTGCCTGTAGGGAACCGACGTTGTGGGCTCAACGATGGGAATGGTTGGACTCAATGATCTGGTGGGTCTCTTCCAACCTAGTGATTCTATGATGCTCTGGTGCAGCCCAGTCACATTGAGAACCCCCCAGCCAAGCCCTTTGCTCCTCAAATCTGAGGATCTGAAGCTCAACGATTGCTCCAGCACCATAAAATAAATCTAAAAATCACCCTCCAAGCGAAATCCGTTGTCCCCGAAGACGCTGGTCGTGACGCGAGTGAGCTCAGCCCAACAGCTCCTGGTGCAGTTCCTCACCAGGTTGAGAGAGAACCACCAAAAAGCCAAAAACCCCACAAAGGGAACAAACCAACCCCAATGTTTTGGGTCTCCTGCCTGGCTCCGAGTGTAGAAAATCAAATTCCTGGAGGAGCCACAGCACCTCGCTGCCTTCCAGCTCTGTCTGTCACCCTCAAGAGGGTAGTTGAGCCAATTGTCCTTTCTTATCCAACCCAGAACTGGTCCCACCAGCCCATCTTGGGGAACCTTCCAGCACTTTTGGGGTGTACAAGTTAAAAAAAACCAACAACTTTGAACTTATTCAGAAATTTCATCCTCCAAGCATGCAGCCGGAGGTTAGAATAAGCCAAAAAAAATGGCCTAAACCCTCATTTTTTTTGTTCCGCGAGTGGCCAAATCTTTCTATTTTTATTAAAAATGCAACATAAAACCTGAAATTTCTTTTTTTTTTTTTATGGTTGAGCACAGGATGAGGCGTTAGAGTTGGGCAGCTCATTAGCATGTATTTAAATATAGGCTGCTGTAAAAGAAAGTTAAATCATAAAATCATAGTATCACCAGGTTGGAAGAGACCCACCAGATGATCGAGTCCAACCTTACTATACCATATTAAATGCTGTTAATAGATGGCAACAATGAGGAGGAGAGAGAAAAAAAATCTGGGGATCAGCCACCAGAACAAGAGGGAGAAGGAAAAGCGGCAGCCAGAGTTGCGATCTTTGAGAGCCCTTTAGGCTTGTGGAGCACCCGTTGGTTTCAGATGTTTGTGAGGGAATGATGAAGTGGCTAACGGTTCCATGAACTCGCTAGTTCCATCTCTCAGTGATAGTTTAGAATGAGCATGAGACTCATCTGCCCTTTACTGACCCTGAGAGATGATCTTTGTCTCCTTCGACAGGACTAGAGCGAATGGCCTGAAGCTCCACCAGGGGAGGGTCAGGATGGACATCAGGAAAAAAATATTTCACAGAAAGGGTGATTGGGCAGTGTCAGAGGCTGCCCAGGGAGGGGGTTGATTCCCCTTCCCTGGAGGGGTTTAAGGGATGGGTGGACAAGGTGCTGAGGGACATGGGTTAGTGATTGATGGGAATGGTTGTCTCCATGATCCGGTGGGTCTCTTCCAACCTGGTGATTCTATGACTCCCCGTGCACCCTGCTGGCCCTGACGGGTGGTGCCATCCTGTCTGCTACTCTGCAAAGCTCCGCGGAACCAGGACAGCGGAATTCTCACCTCCAACCTCCTCCCAGCCATTTTACAGAGCAGCCAAAGAATTGTGGCTCTTCCCTGGGCTGCTCAGCTGGAATATGGACACGGCCGGGTTTGTAAGCAATCCAGAGGGCTGCTCCGATATGCCCTCCTGACCCATATGGTTCCGTGGAGCCCACTTCCTTCCACAGCACCTGCCACCCAAGGAAGCAAAGCAGCCCCTTGGCTCCACATTTGGAGCCCTGCGACTGTGCCAGCTGCCACACACGTCCCACGGGGAGCAGTGGGGTCAGCTCTGCTTTCCAGTTAGTGTTTATTATTCCAAGCCGGAGTCCTCTGGGGCAGCCACTTGGTTGCTGGCAGGGGTCAGGCTCACATGCTGCCCTCCCAGCGCTAAGTTGGTGGCATGTGACCTCTAATTCCGGTTGCTTTGTAGGAATTGCTGTGGGTGATGAGCAGAGATGAGAGAGACTGCTCTGGGCACGTGTTTTCCCTCTCATCACAAGAGTCATAGAATCATAGAATAAGCAGATTGGAAGAGACCCACCAGATCATGGAGTCCAACCATTCCTATTCAATCGCTTACCCATGTCCCTCAGCACCTCGTCCACCTGTCCCTTAAACCCCTCCAGGGAAGGGGAATCAACCCCCACCCTGGGCAGCCTTTGACACTGCCCAGTGACCCTTTCTGTGAAAAACTTCTTAATGTCCAGCCTGACCCTCCCCTGGCAGAGCCTGAGGTGATACCCTCTCATCCTGTCCCTTGGCAGAAGAGCCCAGCTCCCTCCTCTCCACAACCTCCTCTCAGGGAGTTGCAGAGAGCGATGAGGTCTCCTCTCATCCAAAGAGTCCCTCGCGTCTGCAGCCTCATGCTGCCTCGGGACAGACAGGAGGGCGCACTCTGAGCCTGGTTACAGATGTTTTATGTGACATTTCTTTTCCTCGAAGCAGAAGCCCCTGGATGCGAGATGCTTAATACCAGGCATCTCCTTCACTTTCTTTCAGTGGAGATTCTCTCATCGCATGACGATGCTGTGAGGCACAGAGGGGATGCGTGATTAGCAATGAGTGGGAGAGCTCATTACCTTGATGGAATCCCAACACTGCTCATCACCCACTGTGGTTTTTTCTCTCTCAAGTAGTTCCTCTTCATTGACGCAAGGATGATGTTTTGTTCCAGTTCTCCCTCAATGATCACTTTTGTCTCCACAGCATAGAATCATAGAATAACCAGTTGGAAGAGACCTACTGGATCATTGAGTCTAACCATTCCCATCAATCACTAACCCATGTCCCTCAGCACTTCATCCACCCGTCCCTTAAACCCCTCCAGGGAAGGGGAATCAACCCTCTCCCTGGGCAGCCTCCGCCATTGCCCAGTCACCCTTTATGTGAAAATTTTTTCCTAATGTCCATCCTAAATACAATAAAGTCCCTAAAAAAAGCTGCTTTGGAAGAGTAACATTTTTTTTTCCCCATGAAGAAAGGCTTCAGAGAGATCCTATTGGTGTTCCAACTGCTCCGAATTTCTAACTTTACCTCAGGAAGCATCTTGATTCATTACTTTACGAAGTCTCTGTGCTTAACTCTGAGCACATGAAGTTGCTAACTTGGTGTCGCTAGGACTCTGCAGTGAGGCAAAGCAGAGAACATCTTGGGCCTCGGGGTCTTTTAAAGCTTTGATTTCAACACCTCATTATTTATTTAATTATCCATTCTAGAATTGCAAGAAATAGCAGTGTCAGGGGTACGGACGACGCAGTCTGCTCCTCTCTTTCAGGGATCCCTCCGTTTCCAAGTCCATCGAACGGATCTTCAGGATCTGGGAGGACAGGAACGTGTACCCCGAGGAAACCATCCTGGCTCTTAAAGAAGCTCTGAGTAAGTTCCTCACCTTTTGCGTTTCTTACCTTGCGAACCAACGCGTGAGCTTGAAGGAAACACCTGGAGTCACTGGGAGCAAGGATTTCCCCCTGCTCCAGGGAGTTTGTTCTTTGCTAAAGCCGACACTGAATCCGTTCACGTGAGCTGGAGTCGTTCCAGCCGAGACCAAAGAGAACCTGGAGGTGAAGTGGTCCTGCAGGCCCTGAGTGCCGTTCTCTGCCCGAGGGTCATGTCTCTGGCTCTGCCTCAGAGCAGGAGCCGCCTCGGCAGGTGACAGAGGTGGCCTCCTGCCTTCTCCTTGCGATAACTTCTTTCCACTAAGAATATTTGTGGAGTAGGGAAGAGGCTTGGGAGCAGGACTAGAGGGTGAAGTGTCCTCGAGGAGTTGCAAAAGAACTGGAATGGCCGATGTTAACGGGGAACACGAGTAGTTAAACCAAGAACCAGCTGATACTCAAATACTTGAAGGAAACGGGTCTGTGGTTCTGCTTTGCTTGGTTGCATCGCTGAGAGCTAAAGGTGCTTGAGGAAACCCTTTCATGTGATTTGAGAGCCGCTCATCGTCAGAGCAGGAGAAACAGGGTCCTCAGGGCCAGGCTGCGGCGTGTGAAAGGCTGTAGGTGGGAGTTGCATGTTCCGAAGGGAAGTTCACACTCTGAATTCTCTAAAGTTGGTAACTTCAGAGCAATAATACCTCAGATTATTTATGAATTAGGGATTTTGGCTGTTTTCATGACGCGTGTTCCTTGCCTGTTGAATGCTGATCCTGTAAGAGCCAAGCTGTACAGGTTTTTTTTGCCATGTTTTTTCTTTTTTGACTTGTTTCTGTGATTTTTTTTTTTTAACTGTCTCAGTGTGAGGGCAAACAGAAAATTGATTTAAAAGTTAGACCATCCCCCAGGCTGCTGCATTCCTGAGGAAACCAAGGTTCTCTCGGGCATCCAGTCTGAGGAACTTGGTCGAGGTGTTTTAAACCAAATTTCTGTTCACTCTTTTGAACCGTGCGAGCGCACGGCACCGAAAACCAGATTTGGAAAGGGATCCCATAATGCCAGACTGCCAAACATGAAATGTTTTCCAGGTACCACTTTCAAAACTCAGAAGCAGCTGAAAGAAACTCTGAACAAACAGCCGAATAAGCCGTGGAAGAAATCGCAAAGTAAGGAACCAATGTGAACTCTCTGAACTAACTTTAGGCGTTGCCTTCTCCAGGAGCAGGAGGAAGGCACCGGGCCACGCCGGGCAAGGCAACCCGGACTAAAACACGAGCCAGCATGCGTCTTCCAGGCTTGTAAAGCTCCTGGCGAGCTAAAATTTAAAGCGCTGAGGAGCCGTTGCTAGAAAATTGCTTTTTAAATGAACGAAGGAAGGAATAAAACACCTTTATGAGCACAGAGGTTATGGACAGTAGAGAAAAGAGCTGATGGAGCCGCTTGGAGCCTGGCGTGAGGCCTCTTGGAGCTGGAGAGAAGCGAGACAGGGCCAAGGGGTCTGGCAGCAGGAGGTGGACACAACCTTTGTGCTTGTGAATGCGTCTTCAGGTGTGAAAGAAAGCTGGAAGCTGGCAGAGCTGAGAGGGAGCAGTGCCAGGAGCGCAGGAGAGCTGTTTAGAAAACACCAGTTTATTAATTGCAAAAGCTAAAGGCTTGAATTGTCCATCAAGAGAGCTGGTAGAGCGTTAGATGATAGGACACAGCATGCGCCTGCCTGAGATCAGAAGGGTAACAAAAGAGTTTGGAAGGGTTTATGACTGGCCTAACGTCACAATTCCATAGAATCATGGAATGATTTGGGCTGGAAGGGACCTCAAAGCCCATCCAGTCCCCACCAGGGACACTTCCCACAGCATCAGGGGCTCCAAGCCCCATCCAGCCTGGCCTTGAACCCCTCCAGGGATGGAGCAACCTGGGCCAGGGCCTCCTCACTCTCTCAACAAAACATTTCTCCCCTAGATCTCATTTCAGTCTCCCCTGTTTAAGCTTCCATGCTGAGCACAGATGAAGGGTTTAGCTGTTTCCTTCTTGTCAGATCTTTCTCTTGTTTTTGTCCTAAACCCAGTGGATTCTGTGTCTCTTGACAGTGGGATTTGTTCCCCCTGCTCTGCTGATGAGATGTCAGAGTAGAGGTGTGAGAGTTGTTAAGGTTCACAGCGCGATGAGGGATTCCCCATCTGAAGGGAACGCTGGCTGTGCGTGTCAGCTCCCTTCGGAAGTAGAATCATAGAATCACCAGGTTGGAAAGGACCCACTGGATCTTTGAGTCCAACCATTCCTATCACCTTCCTGTACAGAAGTGTAAACCCATCAGATAAGGGCCTTGCAGGGCCTCCTCTTCCCAAGGGCAGAGCCAGGAGCAGTAAATGCCTTAAAAAGCACCTTAAAAAAGGATAAAAGGCAATAGCATCACGCGTTGACCTCAGTCGCAATCTCACTGCACGTCACCTCGTCCCATTTAGAGAGCCACAGTGTTGAGGGACATCCATGTGGAGGGCTGAACACGATGATTAACGACAGCCTGCGAGTCATTTGTTGAATTATCTTAATATATTTTTAATTAGAGCTGCCTTCGTGACTTGAATTTTGTGTGAGGTGTAGTTCCTTCAGTTCTTTATTCTTTTTCTTTATTCCAACAGCGTCCTCGAACCCGAAAGCTGCACTGAAGTCCAAGATTGTTGCTGAATTCAGAGTAAGTCTGCGAGTGGAAACGCTCCGTGGCGCTGACCTCTGTCCCCAGGCTTCATGGAGCTCACGTCCACCAGCAGCATTGGCTTGATGGGAAGATCTAGTGTGTCTCAGTGTCTTTGTTCTCTGGCATAATCATACCTGCTGGATCTGGAGAGCATTCGGAGCAGTGTGGAGGCTCCCTGGGTAGATGCTTTAGGGTAAACTGGTGCAAGGGAGCAGTTTGCCCTCTTGGGAGCTGCGTGAAATCCAAGAGCTCTGCACTTAGAGGAGAGTTGGCCAAGATCCAAGTCATAGAATCATAGAAAAACCAGGTTGGAAGAGACCTACTGGATCATCAAGTCCAACCATTCCCGTCAATCATTAACCCATGTCCCTCAGCACCTCATCCACCTGTCCCTTAAACCCCTCCAGGGAAGGGGAATCAACCACCTCCCTGGGCAGCCTCTGACACTGCCCCAGTGACCCCTTCTGTGAAAAACTTCCTCCTAATGTCCATCCTGACCCTCCCCTGGTGGAGCTTGAGGCCATTCCCTCTCAGCCTGTCCCCTGTCCCTTGGCAGAAGAGCCCAGCTCCCTCCTCTCCACAACCTCCTCTCAGGGAGTCCCAGAGAGCAATGAGCTCTCCCCTCAGCCTCCTCTTCTCCAGGATAACCCCCCCCCCAGCTCTCTCAGACACTCCTCTTCCTCTCCATCCCCTTCACCAGCTTCCTTGCTCTTCTCTGGACTCGCTCCACAGCCTCAACATCCTTCTTGTGGGGAGGGGCCCACAACTGACCCCAGGATTTGAGGAGCAGTCTTCCCAGGGCCAAGGCCAGAGGGAGAAGAACCTCCCTGGCCCTGCTGGTCACACCGTGTCTGATCCAAGCCAAGAAGCCCTTGGCCTTCTTGGCCCCCTGGGCCCCTACTGGCTCCTCTTCAACCAACCCCTCCAGGCACTTTCCAACCAGACTTCTCCTAGGCTGGAGCTGCTCAGGGTTGTTGTACCCCAAGTGCAAGATCTGCCATTTGGCCTCGTTAACCCTCCTACTGTTGGACGTGTCTGAATTAGATCCCCTGAAGGAGTGTAATGAGTTAATGAAGTGCAGGGACTGTAGTAGAGTGAAAAAAGAACACGAAAAAGGCCTCGCCGCACTCTTGAGTCATCATGAAATGGGTTGGGTCAGTAGGGACCTCAAAGCTCAGACCATTCCACCCCCAGGGACACCTCCCACAGCATCAGGGGCTCCAAGCCCCATCCAACCTGCCCTTGAACCCCTCCAGGGATGGGGCAGCCACCACTGCTCCTGGCCAGGAGACGCTTGGAGTTACAGTCCCCATCAGAGCCCAGGTCTGCTGATCTACTTGATTTGAGGTTAAAAAATCCAGGATGGGAACAGTTTGTTTTTCCCTCCATTGCCTGTCGTTGGGAAGCAGCCTTCAGCTGGAGTGGTGTGTGTTGCTGAAGCCAGTCCAGGGCGTTAGCACTGTGCCACGGGCCTTCTCTTCAACAGAACGTGATGAGGATCCTTTTCTTGTTTGTTTTTTTAACAGCCGCAGTCTCTCATCGATGAGTTGCTGTTGTACAAGCGCTTGGAGGATCAGATAGAGCTGAAGGAGAAGCAGCTTTCCACGATGAGAGTGGACGTGTGCAGCACTGAGACACTCAAGTGCTTGAAAGGTAAAGGCAGCGTATGACGCAACAAAATCCTGAAGGAGCCACAAATGGTGTTGTAGCAACTCTGAGGCTTCAGCTGAGCCTCAGACCAGAAATCTGAGGCTCGGCTAATCCTCTAAAACGCTGAAATCTCAAAATACTGTTAAGAAGCACCAAGCAGGAGCCTGAAACCATCATTAATTGGAAACTACTGGTATCAACCTGCTGATACCGAGTGCAAGCGATGAAGATGTGGGTTTTATGCAATTCAAACACACCCTCTCATGTCACTAAAACCTGTGTTGTCTTTAATGTGTTCAGAACCCCTTAGGTAATTTCAATTTAACATTTTTAGCTAATTAAGGCATCTGTCAATGGCCACAGTTTTGGAGCAACAGCTATGAGGCTACTAGCAAGCAGCACGTATCAGGGTGAATGAACTGAGATCTGTTGAACCAGATTAACAGGGAATTTAATTGGAAAACTGCAGAGAGTTTGGGCCGTGCTCAGAAATCCCCAGTTCTGAAGTGTCACTTGCAGCCGTGGTGACTCCTAGGGGTGAGGAAACTTTGGAATATGGTAATGAATCACAGAATGGTTTGGGTTGGAAGGATCTCAAAGCCCACCCAGTTCCAGCCACGAGCAGGGGGACCTTCCATGGGATCAGGGGCTGCAGGCCTCATCCAGCCTGGCCTTGAACCCCTCCAGGGATGGGGCAGCCTCAGCCAGGGCCTCCCCACCCTCACAGCAAAATGTTCCTCCTCAAGACCTCATCTCAATCTCCCTTCTTGCAGCTCAAAACCATTCCCTCTTCTCCTGTCCCTGCCCTCCCTGATCCAGAGCCCCTCCCCAGCTTTCAGCCCTGGAAGCTGCTCTAATGAAGGAGAAATCATGAAGGAGAAATAGAACTCATGAGCTTTTTGCTTTTTAACGATTACTGATGTGATATTGAGAGCATCCAGCCATGTCTGATGTCCAAACCTCCCAGCTCCACACGCTCCAGAGGCCCAATTTCCCGTTTGGCAGCTTATTTACCATTGGTGTTGGTCTCCTTGCAGACAAAACGGGAGGAAAGAAGTTCTCCAAGGAGTTTGAAGAAGCAAGTTCCAAGCTGGAGGAGTTTGTAAATGGCTTAGACAAGCAAGTGAAAAACGGGCCCTCTCTGACAGAAGCCCTGGAGAACGCTGGGATATTTTATGAAGCGCAGTATAAAGAAGTCAAGGTGGTAGCAAATGTAAGTAGTTTTTTTCCTGACTCTCCTCGAGTGGATCAACGTCTGCCTGTGTTTGCCAAGCACCTTTAGAAGGGCCCTGGGAAGCTCTAGAAAGGTCTGGGGGCCTTTAGGAGGCTGGAAGACACATCATCTCTGCTCACACACATGGGGAGATCTGGCGTGATTATTGTAGGACTGGATTCAAAACGAGGAGAGTCGAGTTATCAGGCAAAAAAATGAGAGGCTACTCAAGTCCATGGGGCAACAGCTCCGTTCTTAATGCTGCTGGGGACAAAATTAGAATCGTTAGGGTTGGAAAAGACCTCTGAGTTCGTCCAATCCATCTGTCAGACCAGCCCGGCTGTGCTGGCTGAAGCTGCTACCTAAGTGCTTTGTCTGCATGGGGTTTGACCCCCTCCTCAGGGACGCCCCCACTGCCCTGGGCAGCCTCTGCCAGGGCTTCAGCACCCGGTTAGTGAAGGAATTTTTCCCAATATCGAATCTAACCCTCCCTGGGCACAACTTGAGGCTGATTCCTCTCATCCCATCGCTTGTTCCTTGGGAGAAGGGCCCAGCCCCTGGCCTCATTTCAGCCTCCTCTCAGGCAGTTGCAATGAGCAATAAGGTCTCCCCTCAGCCTCCTCTTCTCCAGGCTGAACAACCCCAGGTCCTTCAGCTGCTCATGACCCTTGTTCTCCAGCCTCTTCCCCAGCCTCCTTGTCCTCCTCTGGATGCACTCCAGCCCCTCAGTGTCTTTCTTGGAGTGAAGGGGCGTTACAGTTCATCTAACGAATACTAAATGAGGTGGGCTTTTGTGTAAAAACGATCATTTTAAGCCACTGGAAAAAGGTTTACTTTCCTTGGGTTTTGTGCTGCTTGCTCTGCAAGTTGCACTGCAAAGCTGACTTCTTGCTCCAGGGTACAGGTGAATGGGAATGATGTTCCAACACCATGTGCTTCTTCCTCCGGGAAGGAACTAGGAGAGGTCTATCTAGAAAGCTGCTTGGAGGAGAGGGACTTGGGGGTGTTGGGTGACAGCAACTGAACATGAGCCAACAGTGTGCCCAGGTGGCCAAGAAGGCCAATGGCATCTTGGCTTGAATCAGAGCCGGTGTGACCAGCAGGGCCAGGGAGGTTCTTCTCCCTCTGGACTCGGCCCTGGGGAGACCGCTCCTCGAATCCTGGGGTCAGTTGTGGGCCCCTCCCCACAAGAAGGATGTTGAGGCTCTGGAGCGAGTGCAGAGATGAGCAACAAAGCTGGTGAAGGGGCTGGAGAAGAAGAGGAGTGTCTGAGAGAGCTGGGGGGGTTATACTGGAGAAGAGGAGGCTGAGGGGAGACCTCATTGCTCTCTGGGACTCCCTGAGAGGAGGTTGTGTAGAGGAGGGAGCTGGGCTCTTCTGCCAAGGGACAGGGGACAGTCCGAGAGGGAATGGCCTCAAGCTCCACCAGGGGAGGCTCAGGCTGGATGTTAGGAAGAAGTTTTTCCCAGAAAGGGTGATTGGTCAGTGTCAGAGGCTGCCCAGGGAGGGCGTTGAGTGTCCTTCCCTGGAGGGGTTTAAGGGCCAGGTGGACGAGGTGCTGAGGAATATGGGTTATTGATTGATGGGAATGGTTGGTCTCGATGATCCAGTGGGTCTCTTCCAACCTCGTTGTTCTATGATTCTAAGTGGTCGAGGCATCCTCTAGAAGACACTCAGGCCCATGTCCTTTCTCCCTTAGGCTTATAAGACGTTTGCTAATCGAGTGAGCAACCTAAAGAAGAAACTGGACCAGTTGAAAGCGACGCTTCCCGATCCAGAGGAGTCTCCTGTCCCTTCTCCGAGCATGGACGCCCCGTCTCCAACGGGCTCCGAGTCTCCTTTTCAGGGGATGGGAGAGGAGGACAACTCCCGGTCTCCAGCAGGCGGAAGCCGCAAGATGATCTCTCCGGAGCCTGTGGCGGATAATCGGGATGTGGAAGACATGGAGCTCTCTGACGTGGAGGATGATGCGTCTAAAATTATTGGTATGTTCTGCAGGGTCAGTGTGTGGAAATGGGATGGAAACAAACTGGCTCCATTGAGCCTCTTTTGGGATGCTCTGAGCCTTTGCTGGGATGCAGATTCGCTGTTATTGGGTTTCCATCTCCTGCCCCATTTTCCTGACAAAAGCAGGGGAGCCCCGATCCAGTTGGGATTGTTCCCATCTCCCAAACCGCTCGTGGAATGAATTTTTACGTAGCCTGCGTGAATGAGAGCTGGGCTGCCTAGCGATGAGGATCACCCTGAAGGTCCTGGATAATTCTTTGGGGACAGAGCATCGCGGAATTGTGGAAGGGTCTGGGTTGTTTAGCCTGGAGAAGAGGAGGCTGAGAGGAGACCTCATTACTCTCTACAACTACCTGAGAGGAGGTTGTGGAGAGGAGGGAGCTGGGCTCTTCTGCCAAGGGACAGGGGACAGGACAAGAGGGAATGGCCTCAAGCTCCACCAGGGGAGCTTAGGCTGGAGATTAGGAGGAGGTTTTTTACAGAAAGGGTCATTGGGCATTGGAATAGGCTGCCCAGGGAGGTGGTTGATTCCCCTTCCCTGGAGGTGTTTAAGGCACAGGTGGATGAGGTCTTGAGGGACTTGGTTTAGTGTTTGATAGGAATGGTTGGACTAGAAGATCCGATGGGTCCCTTCCAACCTGGTTGTTCTATGATTCTGTGATTCAGAGCCCATCCAGTCCAGGGACATCTCCAACCAAATCAGGTTGCTTGAGGTGACGCTTCTGTTTTCTCTCTCCTCTCCCCGATGCAGTGGAAGAGAGGAAGGAGAAGCAGGTTCCTCCAGCTGCAGCGCCTGCAAAAGCTGAAAGCGTCCCCAAAGCGGTGCCAGCAACCACCACCGCGAGCACTGTGACAGTGACAACACCTGCCCAGACGCATCCGGCTCCTCCAACTCCAAAGGCGGCGAGCGCGGGGCCTGTCCCTCCGTCCCCAGCGCTGGCCTTGCCCAACCTGGCCAACGTGGACCTGGCGAAGATCAGCTCCATCCTGAGCAGTTTAACTTCTGTCATGAAGAACACAGGTGAGTGAGGCCATGGGGCTGGCCCAGGTGTTCGCTTAATGGAGCCAACAAATGAGTTTTGTAATCTTCAAAAGCTTTAATTGTCTCAAAATAAACGTGAAAGAGTTCTGCTTGGAAGAGCTGGTACACGACTCTCGGCTCTCCGAGCCTCTCCTTGCTTGCGCTCCATGGAATTCTGCTGCAGTTGTGTCTGTGGAAAACATAGAATCATGGAAACACTGAGGTTGGAAAAGCCCTCTCGGCTTGTTCTGTCCAACCCCCCTGTGGGACTGAACTGTTCCCAAGTGCCTCGGCCACACGCTTTGTGAACCCCTTTAGGGACAGGGACTCCTCCGCTGCCCTGGGCAGCCTCTGCGAGGGCTTCACCACACTTTTCCTTAAAGGAAGTTTTCCCAATATCCAATCTAAGCCTCCCCTGCCACAACCTGAGGCTGTTCCCTCTCATCCCACCCCTTGTTCCCTGGGTGCAGAGCTTGACCTCCGCCTGGCTTCAGCCTCCTTTCCAGGAGCTGCAGAGAGCGATGAGGTCTCTCCTCAGCCTCCTCTTCTCTAGACTAAACAGCCCCAGGTCCCTCACTGCTCTCCCAGCCCCTGTTCTCCAGACCCTTCCCAGCTCTGTTCCCTTCTCCAGACACGCTCCAGCCCCTCAAGGTCTTTCTTGGAGTGAAGGGCCCAGAACTGAACCCAGGATTTGAGTCCAGGGGGATGATCCTGTCCCTGCTCCTGCTGGCCACCCCCTGGCTGCTCCAAACCTAGTGAAGCAGCGAGGGTGAGTGGTGTCTGCTTCTGTCCTAGGCATCAGCCCTGCTTCGAGACCTTCTCCAGGAACCCCTAGCAGCCCGACAGCTCTTACCAGTGGCCTGAAGACTCCTGCCTTGGGGACTCCGTCTGCTCCGTCAAATCCACTAGCAAATATTCTCTCCAAAGTGGAAATAACTCCCGAAAGTATTTTGTCTGCTCTCTCCAAAACCCAGACTCAGACCGCGCCAGCCCTGCAAGGTACGGAGGGGTTGGGAGGGAGCAGCTCCGTGCCTGATGGGCTCTGGGATGCCATGGGCTGGGACACCTCGCACGGGATCGGGGGCTCTAAGCCCCATCCAACCTGGCCTTGAACCCCTCCAGGGATGGAGCAACCTGGGCCAGGGCCTCCCCACCCTCACACCAAAACATTTCTCCCCAAGATCTTGTCTCAATCTCTCCTCTTGCAGGTCAAAACCGTTCCCCTCATCCTCTCCCTGCTCTCCCTGATCCAGAGCATCTCCCCAGCTTTCCTGTAGCTGTGTATGAGGGCATTTTACTACAAATGCTCAGCGTAATTTATATTTAGAGATCAATCTTAAGTCTGCACCTCAGTGCATGTGATTGTCAGTATGAATGCAGTGAAATCTAAAACTGAGGTCATTTTAAGAGATACAGAATCACCAGGTTGGAAAAGACCAATCAGATCACCGAGTCCAACCGTTCCCATCAATCACTAACCCATGTCCCTCAGCACCTCGTCCAACCGTCCCTTAAACCCCTCCAGGGAAAGGGGACTCAACCCCCTCCCTGGGCAGCCTCTGACACTGCCCAGTCACCCTTTCTGGGAAAATTTTTCTCCTAACGTCCAGCCTGAGCCTCCCCTGGTGGAGCTTGAGGCCATTCCCTCTTGTCCTGTCCCTTGGCAGAAGAGCCCAGCTCCCTCCTCTCCACAACCTCCTCTCAGGGACTCCCAGAGAGCAATGAGGTCTCCCCTCAGCCTCCTCTACTCCAGGATAAACACCCCCAGCTCTCTCAGATGCTCCTCTTCTTCTCCAGCCCCTTCACCAGCTTCCTTGCTCTTCTCTGCACTCGCTCCAGAGCCTCCACATCCTTCTTGTGGGGAGGGGTCACAACTGACCCCAGGATTTGAGGAGCAGTCTCCCCAGTGCTGAGTCCAGAGGGAGAAGAACCTCCCTGGCCCTGCTGGTCACATCGTGTCTGATCCAAGCCAAGATGCTCTTGGCTTTCTTGGCCCCCTGGGCCTCTCCTGGCTCCTCTTCAACCAACCCCCCCAGGTCCTTCTCCTCCAGGCACTTTCCAGGCAGACTTCTCCTAGGCTGGAGCTGCTCAGGGTTGTTGTGCCCCAAGTGCAATACCCGGTGTTTGGCCTCGTTAACCCTCCTGCCGTTGGTCTCAGCCCATGGATCCAGCCTGGTCAGATCCCTTTGGAGCCTCCCGACCCTCCAGCAGATCCAGCTTCCACCCAGCTTAGTTTCAACTTGCTGAGGGAGCACTCGATACCTTCATCTAGGTCATTGATGAGGACATTGAACTGGGCTGGACCCAGCACTGAGCCCTGGGGACACCACTTGTCACTGGCCTCCGGCTGGAGTTCACTCCATTTCCCACCACTTGGAGGCTTTGCTGAATGAAACCTTTCCTGTGGCCGTGGTTCAGGTTCGCTTGACTCTCACTGAGTTCCTGACCACATTGCTTTTCTTTTCCAGGTTTATCATCCCTGCTGCAGAGCGTTGCTGGAAACACCGTTCAGTCGAGCGAAGCCTCCTCGCAGAGCACGGCAGCGTCACCAGCCACCACCACTGTTCCATGCTTGAAGGGGAGGAACGTTCCTCCCGTTACCCAGTCCTTTCTCTCCAAAAGCTTCGGTTATTCTCCAAACTCTTCTACAGCTGAGGTTTCCTCAACTTCTGTCACCAAGGCTCCCATCGGACATACTCCAGGGCTGTCCAGCTCCAGTTTTAAGCCACCAACCAGTTCCCTGGGATTTTCCAGTTCTCACTCTACCACCGCTTCTTCCCTTTTGCCAACAGAAACCTCACTGGCTCAATCCTCTGAAATTTCAAAAGCCAAGCTGGAGTCGGAGCCCCCTTCTCCGAGCCTGGAGATGAAGATCCACAATTTCCTGAAGGGCAATCCCGGCTTCAGCGGCCTCAACTTGAATATCCCCATTCTCAGCAGCTTAGGGTCCAGCATCGCAACGGAGAGTCACGCCTCCGACTTCCAGCGTGGTCCTACCAGCACTTCCATGGACAACGTGGACGGAACCCCCGTGCGCGACGAGCGGAGCGGGACGCCCACCCAGGACGAGATGATGGATAAGCCGACATCCAGCAACGTCGACACCATCTCCCTGCTGTCCAAAATCATGAGCCCCGGTTCTTCTACCCCCAGCAGCACCAGGTCACCTCTTCAGAGCCGGGATGATGGATATTCCCAAGACCTTCCCAATTCTGTGCACACCTACCGGTCCTTCGGCCTCGGCAGAGACTCTCCGGCCGGGCTCTTCAAGCAGCCTGCGGACAGCATGGAGATTCCCTCCTCTTTAATGGACTCCTCACAGGAGAAGTTTTACCCTGACACCTCTTTTCAAGAAGATGAAGATTACCGTGACTTCGATTACTCGGGGCCGCCGCCTTCGGCCATGCTGAACCTGGAGAAGAAACCCGCCAAGTCCATCCTGAAATCCAGTAAACTCTCGGAAGGGGCAGATTACCAGCCGGTCCTGCCCAGCTACGGTCCGAGAGCGCAGGAGTTTGGTGTGAAATCATCCTTCCCGCAGCCCATGAGGTCTCTTCTCGATCAGAGCGAGAGCTGCGACCCGCTGGCGTCGTCTCCGGGGATGTACGGGAGCTACGGCCTGCGGGGAAGCGACTCCACCTCGGACGGGTCCCCCTCGCCCAGCAAGAACGAGGTGTTCTTCAAAGCGGACTCCAACCACAACAACCTCCCCAAAGCGGTGGGGCACGGGGGCCTCGCGCAGAAGCAATACCCGGACTCGCCCCACTCGCTTCCTCACCGCTCGCTTTTCTCCTCTCCCAACGCCCTCGCCAGCCCTGCCGGCCGAGCCTCCGCTGCCGGCGTGGAGAAGTCGCTGAGCTCTTCCATTTCCACCACGTCCACCATCGAGTTCAAGAACATGCTGAAAAACGCCTCCCGGAAACCCTCCGAGGAGAAGCATTTTGGCCAGATCTCCAAGAGCGGCTCCGGCGAGGGGGTGGGCCTGTCTGGCGCGGCCCAGGCCGAGGCGCAGCCCCAGGAGGAGCACTACCGCATCGAGACCAGGGTGTCCTCCTCCTGCCTGGACCTGCCCGACAGCACCGAGGAGAAAGGGGCTCCCATCGAGACGCTGGGTTACCACAACGCGGCGAGCAGGGGGATGTCGGGAGAGCCCATCCAGACCGTGGAGTCCATCCGGGTGCTGGGGAAGGGCAATCGAGGCCACGGGCGCGAGGCCGGCCGAGCGGGCGGCTGGTTCAAGATGAGCAGCGGCGCCAGCGCCTTCGACAACGGCCCCTCGGGCGCCTCGGAGCTGCCCGGCATGGGCGGCTTCCCCGCGCCCTACAAGGAGCACGTGCCACCCTTCCCGGAGAGCGTCAACAACTTCCGAACCAATAACTTCAACGCTACTTTCGAGCACCACATGCCGCCGCCGCCTCCGCCGCCCCTCGCGCCGCCGCCCATCGAGCACGCGACACCCTTCCCGCGCGACCCGGTGGTTCCACCCCCGCCGGCCGCCCCCGCCAAGGACCACGGCGGCCTCTTCCCGCGGGATCACGCCAACCCTTTCTCCAAGGAAACCTCCGCTCCGCTCTCGCTGCCGCACGGCGTCCCCCCTCCTCCCTCGGTGGAGCACGCCGGCGTCCCCTTCCCCACGCCGCCGCCCCCCGTCCCTGGCGACCACGCCGGCGTCCCCTTCCCCGCTCAACCGCCACCCACCGGGGACCACAGCGGCGTCCCCTTCCCCGCGCCGCCCCCGCCGCCCCTGGAGCACGGCGCCTTCGCCAAGGAGCACGGTACGATCCACCAAGGGACCCTGAAGGAGCATTTCTCGGTGGCGCGGGACGCCGCGGCCCAGCCGCCCCCGCCGCAGCGCGACCACGGCGCCGCCGCCACCCTCTCCCGCAGCCACGAGGCCGCGGGGCTCACCCCTCTCTCCACGCGCGGCGGCGCCCGCGGCCCCAGGGTGCTGGTCAGGACCCCCCGCGCCGACTTCAGGCCCCGCGAGCCCTTTGTCAGCAGAGACCCCTTCCAGAGCCTCAAGCGGCCCCGGCCGCCCTTCGGAAGAGGCGCCCCCCCCTTTTTCGCCCCCAAGCGCCCCTTCTTCCCCCCCAGGTACTGAAGCCAAGGCCTCCGGACGCTGGGAGAGCTTCCCAGAGCTCTTCCCTTCGGAAAAACCGCATCACCGCCCTCCTAAATTAAATCTCTCGGCGTGTCTGGTTCTCGAACCTCGTTGCTGCAAGACTAGAAGGAAGGGGGGGAAAAACAAAAAAATTTTAACAAAGAAAGGCTGCTGATGGAAAATAAAATTTGCCAGGTTCAAGTGGAGAAATTTATTAAAAAAAAAAAAAAAAGAAAAAGAAAAAAAGAAAACCACGCAAAAAACCGCCCTAAAAACCCTCGGGGAGATCTGCAAGAGGAGCGAATGGGCCCCCCCGGCTGCCAAAAAGACCCAAAAAGAGGTAAATTCAGCCCGTTCTGCCCCTGGGGGGCCCCAGCCCAGCCACCCCCCTCCCTTTCAGCTCTTCGGGGGTTTCTGCCCCTCCTGGTTGGTTTTTTTGGGGTTTTTCCCCCCCCACCCCCTATCCCCACAGATTTCTACGCACTCGGACTCAATAATCACGCAGATACCATCTGATGTTGCTCTCGGAGGTTGTTGTCAGCAGGGAGTGGAGCTGGATTTGAGAGTGTTTTACTTGATTTATTTTATTTTTTTTTTTTTTGTTGGTTTTTCTTTTTTTTTTTTTTTTTTTTTTTTTTAGTTGCTAGGATATCTCTCATATCTCGTTTGTAGGCTGAACTATCGACATAAAAACTTACAAAACCAGCGTGGCGGCTCCTTTCTTTGTGCGCCTTGAGGAGGGGGTCGGAGCACCTCCCCCGGGGGGGCTGCGGGGACCCCGCGACACCCCCAACTCCCCCTCCACCCCCCCCCCACCGGGGGCAGTGGTTCGGTCCGGGGCCTGCTGGGCGGGGCTAGGGCCGGGCGAGACCAACGCGGCCCCGGGGCGGGGGGGGGGAGGAGGGTTGGCCACGCCCTCTCCGAGTGGATACAGTGCGGCTGGCCACGCCCCCTCCGTGGAGGCCACGCCCCCCCTCCGTGGAGGCCACGCCCCCAGCGCGAGCTCATTTATCCCAGGCTCCTGTGATCGATTCTCAGGTCCTGGTGATTGATTATCAAGGCCCTGTGATTGGTTCCCAGGCTCCTGTCATTGATTATCAAGGCCCTGTGGTTGGTTCCCAGGCTCGGTCACTGATTATCAAGCCCCTGGGATTGATCCCAAGCCAATATAATTGATTACAAGGCCCCTGTGATTGGTTCCCAGGCTCAGAGGTTGATTATCAGGCCCCTATAGTTGATTCCCAGGTCTTGGTGATTGATTATCAAGCCCTGTGATTGATTATCAGGCCCCTGTGATTGGTTCCCAGGCTCAGTCATTGATTATCAGGCCCCTGTGATCTGTTCCCAGCCCCCTGTGATTGATTATCAGACTCCTATGATTGGTTCCCAGGCTCAGTGATTGATTATCAAGGCCCTGTGGTTGGTTTCCAGGCTCGGTCATTGATTATCAAGCCCCTGAGATTGATGCCAAGCCAATATAATTGATTACAAGGCCCCTGTGATTGGTTCCCAGGCTCAGAGGTTGATTATCAGGCCCCTATAGTTGATTCCCAGGTCTTGGTGATTGATTATCAAGCCCCTGTGATTGGTTCCCAGCCTCAGTGATTGATTATCAGGCCCCTGTGCTTGATTATCAGGCCCCTGTAATCAATTCCCAGGCTCCTGTGATTGATTCCCAACCCCTGTGCTTGGTTCCCAGGCTCCTGTCATTGATTATCAGACTTGTGTGATTGGTTCCCAGGCTCAGTGATTGATTCCCAACCCCTGTGAGTGATTTCCAGGCTCCTGTAATTGATTATTAGGCCCCTATGATTGGTTCCCAGGTCCCTGTGACTGGTTCCCAGGCTCAGTGATTGATTCCCAACCCCTGTGATTGGTTCCCAGGCTCAGTGATTGATTATCAGGCCCCTGTAATTGATTCCCAGGCTTGGTCATTGATCATCAGACTCCTGTGATTGGTTCCCAGGCTCCTGTCATTGATTATCAAGCCCCTGCGATTGATTACCCGGCCCCTGTGATTGATTATCAGACCCCTATGATTGGTTCCCAGGCTCGGTCATTGATTATCAAGCCCCTCAGATTGATTCTGAGCCAATATAATTGATTCCCAGGCCCCTTTGATTGATTCCCAGGCCCCTGTGATTGGTTCCCAGGCCCTGTAATTGATTCCCAGGCTCCTGACATTGATTATCAGGTCCCTATGATTGGTTCCCAGGTCCCTGTGACTGGTTCCCAGGCTCAGTGATTGATTCCCAACCCCTGTGATTGGTTCCCAGGCCCAGTGATTGATTCCCAGGCTCCTGTCATTGATTATCAGGCCCCTGTGATTGGTTCCCAGCCTCAGCGATTGGCTCTGAGGCACTGTGATTGATCCCCAGTGAATGTAATTGATTCCCAGGCCCCTGTGATTGATTCCCAGGCTCTGTAATAGATTATTAAGCCTCTGCAACTGATCCCGAACCAATGTAATTGATTATCAGGCCCCTGTGCTTGATTCCCAGTCCCTGTGCTTGGTTCCCAGGCTCCTGTCATTGATTATCAGACTCGTGTGATTGGTTCCCAGGCTCAGTGATTTATCCCCAGCGAATGTAATTGATACCCAGGCTAAGTGATTAATTCCCAGGCCTCTGTGATTGGTTCCCAGGCTCCTGTCATTGATTATCAGGGCCCTGTGATAGGTTCCCAGGCTCAGGGATTGATTATCAGGCCCATATGATTGGTTCCCAGGCTCAGTGGTTGATTATCAGGCCCCTGTGATTGGTTCCCAGGCTCGGTCATTGATTATCAAGCCCCTGAGATTGATCCCGAGCCAATATAATTGATTCCCAGGCCCCTGTGATTGGTTCCCAGCTCCCTGTGATTGATTCCCTGGCTCCTGTGATTGATTATCAGACCCCTGTAATCAATTCCCAGGCTCCTGTGATTGATTCTCAACCCCTGTGCTTGGTTCCCAGGCTCCTGTCATTGATTATCAGACTCGTGTGATTGGTTTCCAGGCTCAGTGATTGATTCCCAACCCCTGTGATTGGTTCCCAGGCTCAGTGATTGATTATCAGTCACCTGGGATTGATTATCAGGCCCCTGTAATTGATTCCCAGGCTTGGTCATTGATCATCAGACTCCTGCGATTGGTTCCCAGGCTCCTGTCATTGATTATCAAGCCCCTGTGATTGATTCCCAGGTTCGGACATTGATTATCAAGCCCCTCAGATTGATCCCGAGCCAATATAATTGATTCCCAGGACCCTGTGATTGATTATCAGGCCCCTGTAGTTGATTCACAACCCCTGTGTTTGGTTCCCAGGCTCCTGTCATTGATTATCAGAGTCCTGTGATTGGTTCCCAGTCGCCTGTGATTGATTCCCAGGCTCCTGTAATGGATCCCCAGCCAATGTAATTGATTCCCAGGCCTCTGTGATTGGTTCCCAGGCTCAATGATTTATTCCCAACCCCTGTGATAGGTTCCCAGCCTCTTATAATTGATTGCCAGGCTCCTGTCATTGATTATCAGGCCCCTGTGATTGGTTCCCAGCCTCAATGTTTGGCTCCGAGGCCCTGTGATTGATCCCCAGTGAATGTAATTGCTTCCCAGGCTCCTGTTGTTGATTATCAAGCCCTTCTGATTGCTCCCAAGCCAATGTAATTGGTTCGCAGGCCCCTGTAATCGATTTCCAGGCTCCTGTCATTGATTATCATACCCCTGTGATTGGTTCCCAGGCTCTGTCATTGATTATCAAGCCCCTGTGACTCATTCCCAGACTCCTGTGGTTGATTATCAGTCCCCTGTGATTGATTCCCAACTCCTGTGATTGATTCGCAGGCCCCTGGGATTGGTTCCCAGCCACTGTAATTGATTCCCAGGCTCAGTGATTGATTCCAAGGGTCAGTGATTGGTTACCAAGCCCTGTAACTGTTTCCCAAGCCCTGTAACTGGTTCCCAGGCCTCCATGATTGGTTCCCAGGCTCAGTGATTGATTCCCAACCACTGTTATAAGCTACCAGCTCCTGTAATTGATTCCCAGGCTCCTGTCATTGATTATCAGACCCCTGTGATTGGTTCCCAGGCTCAGTGATTGGCTCCGAGGCCCTGTGATTGATCCCCAACCCCCGTCATTGATTCCCAGGCTCCTGTCATTGATGATCAGGCCCCTGTGATTGGCTCCCAGGCCTCTGTCATTGATTCCCAGGCTCCTGTGGTTGATTATCAGGCCCCTGTGATTAGCTCCCAGGCCCCTGTCGTTGATTCCCAGGTTCCTGTGATTGATTATCAGGCCCCTGTGATTAGCTCCCATGCCTCTGTCATTGATTCCCAGGCTCTTGTGATTGATCATCAGGCCCCTGTGATTGGCTCCCAGGCTCCTGTCATTGATTATCAGACCCGTGTGATTGATCCCAAGGCAATGTAATTGATTCTCAGGCCCCTGTGACTGCTTCCCAACCCCTGTGATTGGTTCCCACCCTCTGTGATTGGTCTTCTCTCCTACGCTTGGTCCCACTCCCTCTCTCTGATTGGCTCCCGCTCCCCTCCCCGCGCTCTGATTGGTTCCCGACGCTCTCCCCTCCCCTCTCTCTGATTGGTTCCTTCCCCACGCCCCTTCTCGCCATTGGCCGCCGCGCGCCGGAAGGGGCGGGGCCTGTCTCCATGCTTCCCGCGCGCCGGCTGCTGGTAGGGGCCCCGCGGCGGCACCGGGTGCGCTCGGTCCCCCCTCCCCAACCTCCCTCTCTCCCCCCGGTCCCTCCTCACCCACCTCTAACCCTCCATCCCTTCCCCCTCAGGTGTCCGGGCCGGACCCCGAGCGCCTGCGGCTGTTCCAGCGGCTGCGGGACGGCCATGGGAGCGGGGCCGGGGAGCTGCCCCCGCCCGGGGCCCCGATCCGCATCGCCCTGCCCGGGGGGCAGCGCCTGCCCGGCCGGGCCCGGCTCACCACACCGCTGCACGTGGCCAAGCAGCTCGGGTACGCGGGGGCCCCGACGGGTCCCCACAACCGCCCCATTATCCCCACGGGTTCCTCAATGTCCCCTCAGGGTCTCCATGAGGTCCCCATTGCCCTCAAGGGGTCCCTTCAAGTGCCCCATTATCCCCACGGGTTCCTCAATGTCCCCTCAGGGTCTCCATGAGGTCCCCATTGCCCTCAAGGGGTCCCTTCAAGTGCCCCATTATCCCCACGGGTTCCTCAATGTCCCCTCAGGGTCTCCATGAGGTCCCCATTGCCCTCAAGGGATCCCTTCAAGTCCCACATTGTCCCCACGGGTTCCTCAGTGTCCCCTCAGGGTCTCCATGAGGTTTCCAGAGTCCCCACGATGTCCCCTACAAAGTCATTGGGGTCCCCAATGTCCTCTTTAGGGTCCCCATTGCCCTCAAGGGATCCCTTCAAGTCCCCCATTATCCCCACGGGTTCCTCAATGTCCCCTCAGGGTCTCCATGAGGTCCCCATTGCCCTCAAGGGATCCCCTCAAGGTCCCCATTGTCCCCAAGGGTTCCTCAGTGTCCCCTCAGGGTCTCCATGAGGTCCCCATTGCCCTCAAGTGATCCCCTCAAGGCCCCCATTGTCCCCACAGGGTGCCCACAAGGTCCTTAAGGTCCCCATTGTCCCCACAGGTTCCTCAATTTCCCCTCAGGGTCTCCATGAGGTCCCCATTGCCCTCACAGAGTCCCCACTGCCCCCTAAGGGTCCCAAGTGTCCCCCTGGGGCCTCCTCAAGGTCCCCATTGTACCCACAGGGTTCTTGGGGTCCCCAGTGTCCTCTCACGGTTCCCATTGCCCTCAAGTGATCCCCTCAAGGCCCCCATTGTCCCCACAGGGTGCCCATAAGGTCCTTAAGGTCCCCATTGTCTCCACGGGGTCCCCTTAAGGCCCCCATTGTCCGCACGGGTTCCTCAATGTCCCCTCAGGGTCTCCATGAGATCCCCAGTGTCCCCACCGAGTCCCCCACAAGGTCTTTGGGGTCCCCAATGTCCTCTCGGGGTCCCCATTGCCCTCAAGGGATCCCCTCAAGGTCCCCATTGTCCCCAAGGGTTCCTCATTGTCCCCTCAGGGTCTCTGTGAGGTCCCCAGTGTCCCCACGGAGCCCCCAGTGACCCCTAAAAAGGTCTCAAGTGTCCTCGTGGGGTCTCCTCAAGGTCCCCATTGTCCCCACAAGGTCTTTGGGGTCCCTAATGTCCTCTCAGGGTCCCCATTGCCCTCAAGGGATCCCAACGGGGTCACCTTGCAGTCCCCATTGTCCCAATAAGGTCCTTAGGGTCCCTGTTGTACCCACAGGTCCCCAATGTCCTCTCAGGGTCCCCATTGCCCTGAGGGGATCCCCTCGATGTCCCCACAGGGTACCCACAAGGTCCTCGGAGTCCCCATAGGGTCCCCAGTGCCCCCTCAGTATCCCCATTGTCCCCACGGGGTCCCCACTAGGTCCCCATTGTCACCACAGGGTTCCCACAAGGTCTTCAAGGTCCCCACACAGTCCTCCCAAGGTCCTTAGTGTCCCCATTGCCCTCAAGGGGTCCCCATTGTCCTCATGGTGTCTTCACAAGGTTCTCAGGATCCCCGTGGTGTCCCCTGAGTGTCCCTGTTGTCCCCAGGGTCCCTGTGCTGTCCCAATAGAGTCCCCATTGTCCTCGTTTTGTCCTCACAGGGTCCCCTAGGGGTCCCCGTCGTCCCTACAGGGTTCCCACAAGGTCCTCCAGGTCCCCATAGTGTCCCCGGTGCCCCCTCAGTGTCCCCATTGCTCTCAAGAGATCCCCACAATGTCCTCAGGGTCCCCATTTTCCCCTCAGAGTCCCCATGATGTCCCCTTTGTCTGCACAGGATTCCCCACAGTGTCCCCAGGGTCCCCAAGGGGTCCACTCGGTGTCACCATTGTCCCCACAAAGTCTCTGTTGTCCCCATGGGGTCCCTGCAAGGTCCTTGGGATCCCCATAGTGTCCCCGTTGTCCCCACAAGGCCCTCAGGGGCTTCTCATGGTGTCCTCAGTGCCCCATCAGGATCCCAGGCTGTCCCCACAGGGTCCCTATTATCCCCACAGGGTCCCCAAAAGGTCCTCAGGGTCCACACAATGTCCCTGGTGCCCTCTCAGGGTCTTCACAAGGTCTTCATGCTTCTCACGGGGTCCCTGTGGTGTCCCCAGTGCCCTCACAAGGTCCCTATTGTCCTCATGCTGTCTCCTCAGAGTCGCCATTGTCCCCTCAGGTGCTCTGGGTCTTCCCATGGTCCCTGCGGTGTCCCCATTGTCCCCTTGGGGTTCTCACAGGGTCCCCACAGTGTCCTCGCAAGGTCCTGAGGTTCCACATCACGTCCCGATGGGGTTCTCGCAGTGTCCCCAGGATCCCTGTTGTCCCCATAGTGTCCCCACGGGGTCCCCATGGAGTCCTGTCACAGTCCTTCAGGTCTCTGGGAGGTCCCTATGGTGTCCCCAGTGTCAATTTATGTTCCTCACCGGGTCCCCATTGTCTCCGTGGGTCTTACGGTGTCCCCACAAGGTCTCTGTTGTCCCCGTGAGGTCCCCCTGGTTCCTACAGGGTCACTGGTGTCCCCGCAGGGGTGACCTGGCCGAGACAGCGCTGGTGGCCCGGGTGAACGGGACCCTCCAGGACCTCGAGCGGCCACTGGCAGGTGACACCGACCTGGAGTTCCTCGATTTCTCTGCGCCGGAGGGACGCGCGGTGAGTCCGATGGGACACGGGGGGGATCGGGGCCACTTCCCGCTCCTCTCACAGCCCATGTCCCCTCCGTGTCCCCTCCATGTCCCCTCCAGGCCTTCTGGCGCTCGGGTGCCTGCGTCCTGGGGGCGGTGGCAGAGCAGTTCTATGGAGCTACTCTCTGTGTCACCGAAGCCACCGAGGACGGCTTCTTCTGTGACCTGCACATGGGGGACAGGTATGAGGTTGGGTTGGGGTGGCTATGGGGCAGTGTCCCCTGCAGGGTGGCCATGTCCCCAGCGCGTCCCCTCCCCACAGGACGGTTCAGCGTGTGGAGCTGCCGGCGCTGGAGGAGGCGTGTGACACCTTCGCCCGCACCGGACACCCCTTTGAGCGCCTCGAGGCCTCGCGCCAGCAGCTGGAGGAGCTCTTCAAGGTGACACCCCCTGGGTCCCCCCAACAGTGTCCCCGTCCCCTCTCTCTCCCCAGTGTCCCCATCCCCTCCTCTCTGCCTGGTGTCCCCCTCCCTTCTCTTTCCCTGGTGTCCCCCTCCCCTCTCTCTCCCCCTTCTCTCTCTCCCCCTCCCCTCCTCTCTCTCCCCCTCCCCTCCTCTCTCTCCCCCTCCCCTCCTCTCTCTCCCCCTCCCCTTCTCTCTCTTCCCCTCCCCTCTCTCTCCCCCTCCCCTCTCTCTCCCCCCTCCCTTCTCCCCCCTTCTCTCCCCCCTTCCCTCTCTCCCCCTCCCCTCTCTCCCCCCTCCCTTCTCTCCCCCCTCCCCTCTCTCCCCCTTCCCTCTCTCCCCCCCTTCCCTCTCTCCCCCTTCCCTTCTCTCCCTCCTCCCCTCTCTCCCTGTCCCCCTCCTCTCTCCCCCTCCCCTTCCTCTCTCCCCCTCCCCTTCCTCTCTCCCCCTTCCCCTTCCCCTTCCCCTTCCCCTTCTCCCCCTTCCCCTTCTCCCTCCCCCTCCCCTCTCTCCCTGGTGTCACCGCCCCATCTCTCCCCAGTGTCCCCCCATCCCCATCTCTCCCCTGTGTCCCTCACCCCTTCTCTCCACAGTGTCCCCCCATCCCCATCTCTCCCCTGTGTCCCTCACCACCCTCTCTCCCCAGTGAGTGTTCCCCCCCTTCTCTCCCAGGTGTCCCCCCTGTCTCCAGCATGTCCCACCCTGCAGTGTCCCCCCTCCCTGTGACGCCCCCTCCCCACTGTGTCCCCAGCACAACTCCTTCCAGCTGCAGCGACTCCAGGAGGAGGTGACGTCCCCGACAGCCACCGTCTATAGGTGAGGGGAGGAGGTGAGGGAGCAGCTGTGGGGCCAGAGATAGGGGGTGTGGGGGTCCCCACATCCCTCCGTCCATCCCGCAGGTGCGGCCCCCTCCTCCAGCTCTGCCGTGGGCCCCTCATCCGGCACACGGGGCTGATCGCCGCGCTCCGCGTCCTCACGGTGGGTCCAGCTGTAGGGGCAGGATTGAGGTGTGGGGGGCACCCTAACCCCTGCAGCCCCCCAACCTCTGACCCCTGCCCCCCAACCCTGTTCCCCGGCAGAGCTCGGCCGCGTTATGGGAGGGCCCCGGTGGCCGCCTCTCTCTGCAGCGAATCAGTGCCATCGCCTTCCCCAGCACCCAGCACCTCGCCGACTGGCAGCAGGCGCAGGATGAGGCCGCCCTGCGCGATCACCGCCGCATCGGGAAGGTGAGGCTGCAAGACGGGGTTGTGGGGGGCCCCCAGCAAACCCCAATAACACCTGTTCACCTTCTCCCCTACCGCAGGAGCAGGAGCTTTTCTTCTTCCACAAGCTCAGCCCCGGCAGCTGCTTCTTCCTGCCCCGTGGTGCCCACATCTACAACACCCTCATCGACTTCATCAGGGTACGGCCCCACACAGAATCATAGAATCACCAGGTTGGAAGAGACCCACCGGATCATCGAGTCCAACCATTCCCATCAATCACTAACCCATGTGCCTCAGCAACTTGTCCACCCATCCCTTAAACCCCTCCAGGGAAGGGGACCCAAGCCCTCCCTGGGCAGCCTCTGACACTGACCAATCACCCTTTCTGGGAAAAACTTCCTCCTGATGTCCAGCCTAAATCTCCCCTGGAGGAGCTTGAGGCCATTCCCTCTTGGCCTGTCCCCTGTCCCTTGAGAGAAGAGCCCAGCTCCCTCCTCTCCACAACCTCCTCTCAGAGAGTCCCAGAGAGCAATGAGCTCTCCCCTCAGCCTCCTCTTCTCCAGGATAAACCCCCCCAGCTCTCTCAGGTGCTCCTCTTCTTCTCCAGCCCCTTCGCCAGCTTCCTTGCTCTTCTCTGCACTCGCGCCACAGCCTCAACATCCTTCTTGTGCTGAGGGGCCCACAACTGACCCCAGGATTCAAGGAGCTGTCTCTCCAGGGCTGAGTCCAGAGGGAAAAGAACCTCCTTGGCCCTGCTGGCCACGCTGGGTCTGATCCAAGCCAAGATACCCTTGGCCTTCTTGGCCACCTGGGCCCCTGCTGCCTCCTCTTCAACCAACACCCCCAGGTCCTTCTCCTCCAGGCACTTTCCAGCCAGACTTCTCCTGGTCTGGAGCTGCTCAGGGTTGTTGTGCCCCAAGTGCAGGATCTGCCATTTGGCCTCGTTAACCCTCCTGCTGTTGGTCTCAGCCCATGGGTCCAGCCTGGTCAGATACCTTTGGAGCCTCCCGACCCTCCAGCAGATCCAGCTTCCACACAGCTCAGTGTCACCTGCAAACTTGCTGAGGGAGCACTCGATGCCTTCATCCAGGTCATTGATAACGTAGCCAGTGTGGCCACCAGCATCCTGGCTTGGAGCTGCCATGGAGTGGCCAGTGAGAGCAGGGACAGGATTGTCCCGCAGGACTCAAATCCTTGAATCCTGAGTTCAGGTTTAGGCCCCTCACTCCAAGAAAGACCTTGAGGGGTTGGAGAAGGGAACGGAGCTGGGAAGGGGCTGGAGAACAGGGGCTGGGGGAGCAGTGAGGCCTCTGGGACTGTTTAGTCTGGAGAAGACAAGGCTGAGGGAAGCCCTCATGGTTCAGTGCCAGGGCAGGATGAGGTTTGGTGTTGGGAAAGATTCCTTCAGGGAAAGGGTTGGCAGGCCTGGAACCGGCTGCCCGAGGGAAGGGTTGAGTCACTGTTCCTGGATGCGCTGAGCAGCCGGGGATGTGGTGGGCTTGGCGGCGTCAGGGTTATGGTTGAGTTGGACTCGATGATTCCGGAGGCCTTTCCCAACCGGAACGATTCGCTCATTCTGCGGGCGCCCTGCTTCCCCCTTGGCAGCGATCGGCACCCCAACTCGGCCCCGTCAGACCCCCCTGCACCCCCCTGCTCCCTGTCCCCATTGCACCCAGAACCTATTGCCCCTTCTGCACACACTACCCCATCACACCCACACCCTATTGCCTCCTCTGCAACCCCTTCCAATCACACCCAGACCCTACTGCCCCCTCCCCACCCCTCTACAGCCCCTCTCCATCCCACCTGATCCTTGTTGCCCCCTCCCAGACACTATTGCCCCCTCCCTACCCCTCCTCACCCCCTCCCCATCGCACCCAGACCCTGTTGCCCACTCCCCACTCCTCTGCACCCCCTCCCCATTGCACCCAGGCCCTCTTGCCCACCCTGCTCCACTTCTCCATCACACCCAGACCCTATTGCACCCTTCCCATTGCACTGAGACCCATTGCCCCCTCCCCACTGCACCCAGACCCTATTGCCCCCTCCTCATCCCCCTGTACCCCCTCCCCATCACACCCAGACCCTGTCACCCCCTCCCCACTCCTCTGTGACCCCTTCCCTGATCCTATTGCCCCCCCATGCACCCCCTTCCCATCACACCCAGACCCTATTGCCCCCTCCCCACTCCACTCCATCCCACCCAGTCCCTGTTGCCCCCTCCCAGACCCTAGTGCCCACTCCCTACCTCTCCTCAGCCCCTCCGCGTTGTACCCAGACCCTGTCACCCCCTCCCCACTCCTCTGCGACCCCTTCCCATCACATCCAGACCCTATTGGCCTCAAGCTCCACCAGGGGAGATTTAGGCTGGAGATTAGGAGGAAGTTTTTCACAGAAAGGGTCATTGGGCATTGGAACAGGCTGCCCAGGGAGGGGGTTGATTCCCCTTCCCTGGAGGTGTTTAAGGCACAGGTGGATGAGGTCTTGAGGGACTTGGTTTAGTGTTTGATAGGAATGGTTGGACTCGATGATCCGATGGGTCTCTTCCAACCTGGTTGTTCTATGATCCTATGATTCTATTGCCCACTCCTCATCACACCCAGTTTCTATTACCCCTCCCCATCCCACGTAGTCCTTGTTGCCCCCTCCCAGATCCTATTGCCCCATCCCCACCCCTCCTCACCCCCTCCCCATCACACCCAGACCCTGTTGCCCCCTCCCCACTCCTCTGCGACCCCTCCCCATCACACCCAGACCCTACTGCCCCCTCCTCATTCCCCTGCACTCCCTCCCCATCACACCCAGTTCCTATTACCCCCTCCCCATCCCATGCAGTCCTTGTTGCCCCCTCCCCACCCCCCGGCCCCACTGTGCCCCCTCCCGTGCAGCCCCCTGAGCTCACCCCCGGGCCGGGTGCTGTGTGGCTGTGCTGATGTCCCCGTCCCCGCAGAGCGAGTACCGGGCGAGGGGCTTCAGCGAGGTGGTGACCCCCAACATCTTCAGCCCACAGCTCTGGGAGCTGTCGGGGCACTGGCAGCACTACAGCCCTCACATCTTCTCCTTCAGCGCCGGCACCGAGACCCTCTCCCTCAAACCCATGAACTGCCCGGCGCACTGGTGAGCCCAGGGATTCGGGGTTGGGGGGGACACACGCGGTGACGGGGCTGACGCCGCAGCCGAACGCGTCCGTCTGTCCGTCCGCAGCCTGATGTTCGCCCACCGTCCGCGCTCGTGGCGGGAGCTGCCCCTGCGCTTGGCCGACTTCGGGGTGCTGCACCGCAACGAGCACCCCAGCTCCCTGACGGGGCTGACGCGCGTGCGGCGCTTCCAGCAGGACGACGCCCACATCTTCTGCACCCTGGAGCAGGTGGAGGGTCCCCGCTGTCCCCTATGACCCCCACTCCTTTTGTCACCTCCACCCAGCTTCTGATCTCTCGTCCCCAGCTGGAGGGCGAGATCGACGCCTGCCTGGACTTCATCCGGACGGTCTATGCTGTCCTGGGCTTCTCCTTCCGCATGGCCCTGGCCACGCGTCCTCCCGGCTTCCTCGGGGACCCCGAGACCTGGGACCGCGCCGAGCAGGTGGGACAGGGATGAGGACAGAGCATCTGCCCCCAGCGTCACATCCCAGCTTTGCCACAGTGTCCCCTACCTTGTGTCCCAGCTTCATGCCTGTGTCCTGTGCTTTGTGTCCCCTCCAATCCATCCTGTCCCCTCCATCCTACCTACCCCTTGTCCCCCTTGCCCTGAGTATCATGTCCCATATTCTTTCTTATGTCACATCTCCATCGTGTCCCCTACACGATGTCTCATGTCACATCCTATCCCTTCCATCCTACCTGTCCCTTGTCTTCTGCTTCGTGTCCCCTCCATCCTACCTGTCCTTTGTCTTCCTGCATCGTGTCGCAGCTTCATCCCTGCATCCTGTGCACGATGTCCCAGCTTTGTCCCTAAATCCCACCTTGACCATCGTGTCCCTTGTGGTGTGCCCCAGGTATCATGTCCCATGGTCTCTCTTATGTCACATCTCCATCGTGTCCCCTACATGATGTCCCATGTCACATCCTGTCCCTTCCATCCTACTTGTCTCTTGTCTTCTGATTTGTGTCCCCTCCATTCCCTCCTGTCCCCTCCATCCTACCTACCCCTTGTCCCCCTTGCCCTGAGTATCGTGTCCCATGTTCTTTCTTATGTCATATCTCCATCATGTCCCCCTGCATGTCACATCATGTCCCCTCCATCCTTCGTGTCCCTTGTCTTCTGCTCTGTGTCCCCTCCATTCCATCCTGTCCCCTCCATCCTACCTGCCCCTTGTCCTCCTGCATCCTGTGCACCATGTCCCAGCTTTGTCCCCAAACCCCACCTTGGCCGTCGTGTCCCTTGTGATGTGCCCCAGGTATCGTGTCCCATGGTCTCTCTTATGTCACGTCTCCATCGTGTCCCCTACATGATGTCCCATGTCACATCCTGTCCCTTCCATCCTACCTGTCCCTTGTCCCCTGCATCATGTCCCCTTGTTCCCTCCGTTCCATCCTGTCCCTTCCATTCTACTTGTCTCTTGTCTTCTGCTTTGTGTCCCCTCTGTTCCCTCCTGTCCCCTCCATTCCATCCTGTCCCCTCCATCCTACCTGTCCCTTGTCCCCTGCATCATGTCCCTGTGATAAATCCCTTCCATTGTGTCCCCTCCATCCTCCCTGTCCTTTGTCTTCTGCTTTGCGTCCCCTCCATTCCCTCCTGTCCCCTCCATTCCATCCTGTCCCCTCCATCCTACCTGTCCCTTGTCCCCCTGCATCATCTCCCAGCTTCATCCGTGCGTCCTTCACACCGTGTCCCAGCTTTGTCCCCAAATCCCACCTTGGCCATCGTGTCCCTTGTGATGTGCCCTGGGTATCATGTCCCATGTTCTTTCTTATGTCACATCTCCATCGTGTCCCCTGCATGTCACATCATGTCCCCTCTATCCTTCCTGTCTCTTGTCTTCTGCTTTTGTGTCCCCAGTCTCTCCTCCATTCCATCCCGTCCCCTCCATCCTACCTGTCCCTTGCCCTCCTGCATCATGTTCCAGCTTCATCCCTGCATCCTGTGTGCTGTGTCCCAGCTTTGTCCCCAAACCCCGCCTTGGCCATCGTGTCCCTTGTGATGTGCCCCAGGTATCGTGTCCCATGGTCTCTCTTATGCCACATCTCCACCGTGTCCCCTTACATGATGTCCCGCATCACATCATGTCCCTTCTAGCCTTCCTATCCCTTGTCTTCTGCTTGGTGTCCCCTCCATTCCATCCTGTCCCTTCCATCCCACCTGTCCCTTGTCCCCTCCTTTGTCCCCCTGTGTCACCCCACCCTGCTTTGTCCCCGCAGCAGCTGGAACGGAGCCTCCGTGCTTTCGGGCAGCCCTGGGAGCTGAATCCGGGTGACGGTGCCTTCTACGGCCCCAAGGTGAGAGATTACAGGGGCCGGGGGGGGTCCCCAAGGGTCCCGGTTTGCCCCTTGGGGGCAAACCGGGACCCTTGGGGACCCCCCCCCGGCTCATTATTCCCTATAGATCGATATCCAGATCAAGGACGCACTGGGAAGGCAGCATCAATGTGGAACCATCCAGCTGGATTTCCAGATGCCGGAGAGGTTCGGGTTGGAATACGCCAGGTAGGGGAGAAGGGGCTGGGGCGGGGGCAGAATTGGGCCTGGGGCGGGGGGGGTCAGGATTGGGGTTGGGGGGCAGAATATTGGAGCAGGGAGTGAGGATTGAGGCTTGGAGGGGGAGGATTTGGGCTGGGGGGGGTTCAGGATTGGGACCAGAGGATTAGAATTTGGGGCTTGGGGGTGGGATATTGAACCAGGGGGTGAGGATTGGGGTAGGGGATGTCAGAATTTGGGGCTGGGGGGTCAGGATTTGGGGCTGGGGGGTCAGGATTGGGGCTGGGGGGCAGAATATTGAACCAGGGGGTGAGGACTGGGGTAGGGGATGTCAGAATTTGGGTCTGGGGGTCAGAATTTGGGGCTGGGGGGTCAGGATTGGGGCTGAGAGGTCAGAATTTGGGGCTGGGGGGTCAGAATTTGGGGCTGGGGGGTCAGAATTTGGGGCTGGGAGGGGTCAGGATTGAGGCCAGGGGGTTAGAATTTGGGGCTGGGGGGGTCAGGATTGGGGCTGAGGGGTCAGAATTTGGGGCTGGGAGGGGTAAGGATTGGGACCAGAGGATTAGAATTTGGGGCTTGGGGGTGGGATATTGAACCAGGGGGTGAGGATTGGGGTAGGGGATGTCAGAATTTGGGGCTGGGGGTCAGAATTTGGGGCTGGGGGGTCAGGATTGGGGCTGGGGGGTCAGGATTGGGGCTGAGAGGTCAGAATTTGGGGCTGGGAGGGGTCAGGATTGAGGCCAGGGGGTTAGAATTTGGGGCTGGGGGCAGGATATTGAACCAGGGGGTGAGGATTGGGGTAGGGGAAGTCAGTATTTGGGGCTGAGAGGTCAGAATTTGGGGCTGGGGGGTCAGGATTGGGGCTGGGGGCAGAATATTGAACCAGGGGGTGAGGATTGGGGTAGGGGATGTCAGAATTTGGGGCTGGGGGGTCAGGATTTGGGGCTGAGGGGTCAGAATTTGGGGCTGGGGGGCAGAATATTGGACCAGGGAGTGAGGATTGAGGCTTGGAGGGGGAGGATTTGGACTCAGGGGGGTCAGGATTGGGGTCAGAGAATTAGAATTTGGGGCTGGGGGGGTCAGGATTGGGGCTGAGGGGTCAGAATTTGGGGCTGGGAGGGGTCAGGATTGAGGCCAAGGGGTTAGAATTTGGGGCTTGAGGGTGGAATATTGAACCAGGGGGTGAGGATTGGGGTAGGGGATGTCAGAATTTGGGGCTGGGGGGTCAGGATTTGGGGCTGAGGGGTCAGAATTTGGGGCTGGGGAGCAGAATATTGGAGCAGGGAGTGAGGATTGAGGCTTGGAGGGGGAGGATTTGGACTCGGGGGGGTCAGGATTGGGGTCAGAGAATTAGAATTTGGGGCTGGGGGGGTCAGGATTGGGGCTGAGGGGTCAGAATTTGGGGCTGGGAGAGGTCAGGATTGAGGCCAAGGGGTTAGAATTTGGGGCTTGGGGGTGGAATATTGAACCAGGGGGTGAGGATTGGGGTAGGGGATGTCAGAATTTGGGGCTGGGGGTCAGGATTTGGGGCTGAGGGGTCAGGATTGGGGCTGAGGGGTCAGAATTTGGGGCTGGGAGGGGTCAGGAATGAGACCAGGGGGTTAGAATTTGGGGCTTGAGGGTGGAATATTGAACCAGGGGGTGAGGATTGGGGTAGGGGATGTCAGAATTTGGGGCTGGGGGTCAGAATTTGGGGCTGAGGGGTCAGAATTTGGGGCTGGGGGGGTCAGGATTTGGGCTGAGGGGCGGAATATTGGAGCAAGGAGTGAGGATTGAGGCTTGGAGGGGGAGGATTTGGACTCGGGGGGGGTCAGGATTGGGGTCAGAGAATTAGAATTTGAGGCTGAGGGGTCTGAATTTGGGGCTGGGGGTCAGAATTTGGGGCGGGGGTGGGGGTCTCTTCCAACCTGGTGGTTGTTCTATGAATTTGGGGCCGGGGGGGGGGTCAGGATTGAGGCCAAGGGTTTAGAATTCGGGGCTTGGAAGCGGAATATTGAACCAGGGTCTGAGGATTGTGGCCTGGGGGGTGCTCAGGATGGACCTGGGGGAGTTGGGGGGTCCCCCTGCACCCCCTCTTTGACCTCTGGTGTGTGTGTGTCCCCCCCCCCCAGCCCGGCAGGGGGTTCGGCGCGGCCGGTGCTGATCCACCGCGCGGTGCTGGGCTCCGTGGAGCGCATGGTGGCCGTGCTGGCCGAGAGCTGCGGCGGCCGCTGGTGAGGGACACCCCCAATCCCAGAGACACCCCCAATCCCAGAGACACCCCCATCCTGAGGCCACCCACCCCACACCTAATCCCTCAGACACCCACAAAATTCCTGGGAACGCTCCCCCTCATCCAGTTGTCTCTCTCCCTGTCCCTCAGGGGACATCTCCCCGTTCTAAAGTCACTCCACTAATCCCTGGGACAACCCCCTAATCCAATTGTCCCCCTAATCCCTGAGGATGTCCCTTAATTCCTTGGGACAACCCCTAATCCAGTTGTCCCCCCAATCCCTGGGGATGTCCCTTAATCCCTGGGACATCCCCTAACCCAGTTGTCCCCCAATCCCTGGGGATGTCCCCTCAGTCCCTGGGACACCCCCTTAATGCAACTGTCCCCCATCAATCCCTGGGACACCCCCCTAATCCAATTGTCCCCTCCAGTCTCTGGGGACACCCCCTAATCCTTGTGACAACCCCCGATCCAATTGTCACCTCCAATCCCTGGGACACCCCCCTAATCCAGTTGTCCCCCCAATCCCTGAGACACCCCCATAATCCAATTGTTCCCCCCAATCCCTGGGGACACTCCCCCAATCCCTGGGACACCCCCTTAGTCCATTTGTCCCCCCAATCCCTGGGACACCCCCCTAAATCCATGGGGACCCATGCTGAGCACACCCCATCCTAGATCTATCCCCCCCACCAATCCCTGATGAGACCCACCCCCATCACGAGACCCCCCCCTTACCCAGAGGACACCCCCACTTTCATCCTCGAGGCATCCCCCCAATCCTTGGGGTCCCCCCGAATCCATCGGTGACCCCATGCTGTCCCCAGGCCGCTCTGGCTGTCCCCGCTGCAGGCCATGGTCATCCCACAGGCGCCCGACGTCGAGGACTACGCCCGTGAGGTGAGGGGGCGCCCCCCGACCCCCATGGACTCCCCCAGACCCCCATGGACCACCCCTGCAGGACCCCATCCCCTCCTGTCCCCCCTAACCCCCCCCTAACCCCCCATGTTCCCCTGTCACCCTCTGTGTCCCCCCTACAATGTCCCCGCCATGTCCCCCTGTCCCCCCCCATATACCCAAATATCCCCCCCATCCCCACATTCCCTCCAAGCCCCCCTGTCCCCCCATTTTCCCCCCACATCCTCCCCTGTCCCCCCATTTCTTCCACATCCTCCCGTCCCCCCCACATCTCCCATGTCCACCTGCCCCCCAACATCCCCCTACACCCCCATCTCCGCCATGTCCCCCCACCTCCCCCCATGCCTCCCTCTGTCCCCCTCGTGTCCCCACTTTGTCCCCCCCATCCTTCTATGCCTTCATCCCTCCCCTGCCCCCCAACATCTCCCTGTGCCCCCCAACATCCCCCCTACATCCCCTTGTGCCCCCCCATGTCCCTCCAATCCCCCCATGCCCCTTATGTCCACCTGCCACCCAACGTCCCTCCACACCCCCCATCTCCCCCATGTCCCCCCCATGCCTCCCTCTGTCCCCCTGTGTCCCCCTTCTGTCCCCTCTCTGTCCCCCTCCATCCTTCCATGCCTTCCCCCCCAGCCCCCCCCACCTCCCCGTGCCCCCTACATCCCCATGTGCCCCCCTGTGTCCCCCCCTATCCCCACGTCTCCCTCTGTCCCTCCGTGTCCCCCCCTTTGTCCCCCCATCCTTCCATGCCTTAGTTCCCCCCACATTCCCCCCCAACATCTCCCTTACATCCCCTTGTGCCCCCTGTGTCCCCCCAACATCCCCCCATGTCTCCCTCTGTCCCCCTGTGTCCCCCTTCTGTCCCCCCATCCTTACATTCCTTCGTTCGCCCCAGCCCCCCTACATCTCCCTGTGCCCCCCAACATCCCCTCTACATCTCCTTGTGCCCCCCCGTGTCCCCCCACGTCCCCCGTGTCCTTCATGTCCCCCCATATCCCCGTGCCTCCCTCTGTCCCCCTGTGTCCCCTCTCTGTCCCCCATCATCCTTCCATGCCTTCACCCCCACTGTGTCCCCCAACATCTCCCTGTGTCCCCCAACATCCCCTCTACATCCCCTTGTGCCCTTCCATGTCCCCCCACATCCCCCCATGTCCTTCGTGTCCCCCCACCTCCCCATGCCTCCCTCTGTCCCCCCTTTGTCACCCCCATACTTCCACACCTTTGTTTCCCCCATGCCCCCCAACATCCCCCCTACATCCCCTTGTGTCCCCAACATCCCCCCATGCCCCCCATGTCCCCCTTCATCCTCACGCCTCCCTCTGTCCCCTCGTGTCCCCCCTCTGTCCCCCTCAATCCTTCCATGCCTTCGCCCCCACTGTGTCCCTCAACATCTCCCTGTGCCCCCCAGCGTCCCCCCTACATCCCCTTGTGCCCACCGTGTCCCCCCACATCCTCCCATCTCTCCCCATGTCCCCCACATCCCTATGCCTCCCTGTGTCCCCATGTGTCCCCCCCGTCCCCCCATCCTTTTATGCCTTCGTCCCCCCCGTGCCCCCCAACATCTCCCCATGCCCCCCAACATCCCCTCTACATCCCCTTGTGCCCCCTCCGTGTCCCCCCGCATCCCCCATCTCCCCCATGTCCCCCCACATCCCCATGCCTCCCTCTGTCCCTGTGTCCCCCCTCTGTCCCCCCCAATCCTTCCATGCCTTTACCCCCCCAGCCCCCCCACATCTCCCCGTGCCCCCCAACATCCCCGTCCCCCCAGGTTCAGGCCGTGCTGCGAGGAGGGGGGCTCCAGGCCGACCTGGACGGGGACGCAGGTGCCACCCTGGGCAGGAAGATCCGTCGAGCCCAGCTCGCCCACTACAACTTCCAGCTGGGTAAAGGGCAGGGGGTTGGGGGGGTCAGCCTGTAGCCCCCCCCAGAGCTTCCCCACTCCGCGGCTGAGTCGGCAGTGCCCCCCATGGCTCCCCAGAACCTGGGAGCTGCCAGGGGGAGCACTGGGAACCCCCTGAGACCCCTCCTGATGCCCTTGTAGGACACCCCCCCCGCTTTATCCTCAGACGTCTCCCCTTTATCCTCAGACCTCTCCCCTTTGGGGACCCCCCTGGGACCTCCCCAAGACACCCCCTGCCTTGGGACTCCCTCCAGAATCCCCAGAGATCTTTGGGATCTGCCTTGAGACACCCCCTAACCTTGGGGACCCCTTTGCCCCCCACCACCTTCCAATTGGGAACCCCCAAGAGCCCTCTCAGACCCCTTTGGGACCCCTCCCCTTCCCTGGGAATGCCCTGGGAACCCCCCAAAACCCCCTGGGACCTCTTTGCAATCCCTCCTGGGCCTCCCCCAGATCTTATGAGACACCCCCCCACTTTAAGACCCCTCTGGGCCCCCCCAAGACCCCCTGGGACCCCTCGTGGGACTCCCCAGGATCTTATGAGACCCCCCCTCTTTCTTTAGGACCCCTCTGGGACTCCCCAAAACCCCCTGGGACCCCTGTGAGACCCCTCCTGGGACTCCCCAGGATCTTACGAGAACCCCTCCTCCTTTAGGACCCCCTGACCCCTCGTGGGACTCCCCTAGATCTTATGAGACTCCTCCTTTAGGACCCCCCTGGGTCCCCTTTTAGACCCTTTGTGGGACTCCCCAGGATCTTAAGAGGACCCCCCACCTCCTTTAGGACTCCTCTGGGACCCCCCAAAACCCCCTGGGACCCCTTTGAGACACCTCCTGGGACTCCTCAGGATCTTATGAGACACTCGCCAGGACCCCTTTGAGACCCCTCGTGGGAATCCCCAGGATCTTATGAGAACCCCTCCTCCTTTAGGACCCCTCTGGGACCCCCTTGAGACCCCTCGTGGGACTACCCAGGACCTTATGAGGACCCCCTCCTTCTTTAGGACCCCCTGGGACCCCTTTGAGACACCTCATGGGACTCCCCAGGATCTTACGAGACATATTCCCCCTCCTTTAGGACCCCTCTGCCCCCCAAAAAAAACCCCTGGGACCCCTTTGAGACCCCTCGTGGGACTCCCCAGGATCTTATGAGACACCCCCCTCCTTTAGGACCCCTCAGGACCCCTTTGAGACTCCCCTAGATCTTATGAGACCCCCACCTCCTTTAGGACCCCTCTGGGACCTCCCCAAGGACCCCCAGAGATCCCCTTGGGACTCCTCATGGGGCTCCCCTAGATCTTACGAGGACCCCCACCTCCCTTAGGACCCTCCTGGGTCCCCTTTTAGACCCCTTGTGGGACTCCCCAGGATCTTATGAGGACCCCCACCTCCTTTAGGACCCTCCTGGGTCCCCTTTTAGACCCCTTGTGGGACTCCCCAGGATCTTATGAGGACCCCCACCTCCTTTAGGACCCTCCTGGGTCCCCTTTTAGACCCCTTGTGGGACTCCCCAGGATCTTATGAGGACCCCCACCTCCTTTAGGACCCCTCTGGGCCTCCCCAAAACCCCCTGGGACCCCTTTGGGACCCCCTGAAACACACACACACTTTGGCACCCCTGGTCTGGGGTGATCTGTGGGTGCACGTGCAGGGTTTTGGGGACACCCGTGGGTGCCCCCACCCACTCCCGTGTGTGTGTCCCCCCCCCCACTTCTCCGCAGTCGTGGGGCAGCGGGAACGGTCTCGCGGCACCGTCAGCATCCGGACACGGGACAATCGGCAGGTGGGCGAGCGGGAGCTGCTCTGGACCCTGCGGCGGCTGCAGGAGCTGCGTGACGCCCGCGTCCCCGACGCTGAGCAGCAATTATGACCCCCACCCCCCCACCCCGGACCCCCCCTTGCCTCCTCTGTCTGTCTGTCTGTCTGTCCCACCTTGACACCCATTAAAGAGCTGGGAATCCACATCTGTGCCTGGAGCTGAGACCTGGGGCTGGAGCTGAGACCTGGGGCTGGAGCTGAGACCTGAGGCAGCTCAGTGCATCTCCCAGCATTGGGCCTGGGTTGATGGGGGGGGGGGCGCAGAACGCTTTGGGGGGGACCCTAGCCCAGATATGGGGGTGTCCCCAGGCTCCAGGCACCTAAGTTGTCCGTCCCACCTTCCCCCCCCCAATATTTGGGTGTCCCCCGATTGGACACCTGGGTCTCCTGCGCCCCAATACCTGGGTGCCCCCCCCCACCACAACATGACGCTTGCATCCCCCCTGCACCCCAATATTTGGGTGCCCCCTCCAACACCAGCTCCTGGGTCCCCCTGTACCCCAATACCTGGGTGCTCCCCCCCACCATGATGTGACACTTATGTCCCCCCTGCACCCCAATATCACCCCAATATTTGGGGGAGTGTGTCCCCAGATACCAGTTTTACTCCAACACTAGACACCTGGGTCTCCTGCACCCCAATACCTGAGTGCTCCCCCCACCTCAATACTTGGGTCCTGCACCCCAATACCTGGGTGCTCCCCCCACCCCAATACTTAGGTCCTGCACCCCAATACCTGAGTGCTCCCCCCACCCCAATACTTGGGTCCTGCACCCCAATACCTGAGTGCTCCCCCCACCCCAATACTTGGGTCCTGCCCCCCCATACCTGAGTGCTCCCCCCACCCCAATACCTGGGTCTCCCTGCACCCCAATACCTGGGTGCCCTCACCACAGCATAACACTTACATCCCCCTGCACCCCAATATTTGGGTGCCCTCCCGACACCAGTTGCACCCCAACTTCTGGGTCCCCCTGCACCCCAACACCTGAGTGTTCCCCCAACCATGACATGACACTTATTTCCCCCCTGAACCCCAGTATTTTGGGATGTGTGAGCCACCCCCTCAGATACCAGTTTTACCCCAACACTAGACACCTGGGTCCCCCTGTACCCCAACACCTGGGTGCTCCCCCCACCCCAATACCTGGGTCCTGCACCCCAATACCTGGGTGCCCCCCCCACCACAACAAGACACTTGCATCCCCCCGCGCCCCAATATTTAGATGCCCCCCCAGACACCAGTTGCATCCCAACACCTGGGTGCCCCCCCACCCCAATACCGGGGTCTCCCTGCACCCCAATACCTGGGAGCCCCCCCTACCACCACACAACACTTATGTCCCCTCTGTACCCCAATATTTGGGTGCCCCCCCCAGACACTAATTGCACCCCAGCTTCTGGGTCCCCCTGCACCCCAATACCTGGGTGCCCCCCCCACCACAACAAGACACTTGCATCCCCCCGCGCCCCAATATTTAGGTGCCCCCCAGACACCAGTTGCATCCCAACACCTGGGTGCCCCCCCACCCCAATACCGGGGTCTCCCTGCACCCCAGTACCTGGGTGCCCCCCACTACCACAACATGACACTTGCATCCCTCCTTCACCCCAACATTTGGGTGCCGTCCCCCCCCCCAGACACCAGTTGCACCCCAGCTCCTGGGTCCCCCTGTACCCCAATACCTGGATGCTTAACCACCACATGACACTTATGTCCTCCCTGCACCCCAATATTTGGGAGATGTGTCCCCCCAGATGCGAGTTTTACTCCAACACTAGACACCTGAGTCTCCTGCACCCCAATACCTGAGTGCTCTCCCCACCCCAATACTTGGGTCCTGCACCCCAATACCTGGGAGCCCCCCCCTACCACCACACAACACTTATGTCCCCTCCGTACCCCAATATTTGGGTGCCCCCCCCAGACACTAATTGCACCCCAGCTTCTGGGTCCCCCTGCACCCCAACACCTGGGTGCCCCCCCCCGACCACGACATGACACTTGTATTCCCCTGCACCCCAATATTTGGGTGCTCAACCACCACATGACACTAATGTCCCCCCTGAACCCCAGTATTTGGGGGGGTGTGACACCCCCCCCCCCCCCCAGATACCAGTTTTACCCCAACACTAGTCACCTGGGTCCCCCTGCACCCCAACACCTGGGTGCCCCCCCCCAATTCTAGACACCCCCTGCTTGGATCCCCTGCTCCCAGTTGGAAATTCCACCCACCCCCCTCCCCAAGCCTTGTCGACCCCATCTCCTGGCTCCCTTCCCACCTGGGAATTCCCACTCCCCCCCACCAATTTCTGGGGTGTCCCCCCCCCCACCCCCATCCTTGGCTCCCCCCCCTTCCCCCAGCCTGGGAATTTCCCCACTCGTGTGTGGGGGTGACGGTGTGGGGTGGGGGGGGGAGTTGCGTAAATCCCGTGTCACGTCTCTTGTGTTGGGCAATCGAGCGG
>JAUMJK010000652.1:0-90454 GCA_033558105.1 Coccyzus lansbergi | reverse complement strand
CCTCAGGACACTTCTAAAGGCCCCCAGACCCTTCTAGAGCCCCTCAGGACACTTCTAAAGGCCTCCAGACCCTTCTAGAGTACCGCAGGGTCTTTCTATAAGGCCCCCTGACCCTTCTAATGTCCCTCAGGGCCTTTCTAAAGGCCCCCAGACCTTTCTAGAGCCTTTCAGGACCCTTCTAAAGGCCCCCAGACCCTTCTAGAGCCCCTCAGGACCCTTCTAAAGGCCCCCAGACTCTTCTAGAACTCCTCAGGACCCTTCTAAAGGCCCCCAGACCCTTGTAGAGCCTCTCAGGACACATTTAAAGGCCCCCAGACCCTTCTAATGCCCCTCAGAACCCTTCCAAAGGCCCCCAGACCCTCCTAGAGCCCCTCAAGACATTTCAAAAGGCCTCCAGACCCTTCTAATGCACCTCACGGCCTTTCTAAAGGCCCCCAGACCATTCTAGAACCCCTCAGGACCATTCTAAAGGCCCCCAGATACTTCTAGAGCCTCTCAGGACACTTTTAAAGGCCCCCAGACCCTTCTAATGCCCCTCAGGGCCGTTCTAAAGGCCCCCAGATTCTTCTAATGCCCCTCAGGACCCTTCTAAAGGCCCCCAGACCCTTCTAGACCCCCCCTTCTAGGACCCTTCAAGACCCTTCAAAATCCCCCCAGACCTTTCTAATGCCCCTCACGGCCTTTCTAAAGGCTCCCAGACCCTTCTAGAACCCCTCAGGACCATTCTAAAGGCCACCAGACCATTCTAGAACCCCTCAGGACCATTCTAAAGGCCACCAGACCGTTCTAGAGCCCCTCAGGACCTCTCTAGAGGCCCCCAGACACTTCTAATGCCCTTCACGGCCTTTCTAAATGCCCCGAGACCGTTCTAGAGCCCCTCAGGACATTCTAAAGGCCCCCAGACCCTTCTAGAGCCCCTCAGGACCCTTCTAAAGGCCCCCAGACCCTTCTAACGCCCCTCACAACGCTTCTAAAGGCCCCGAGACCCTTCTAGAGCCCCTCAGGACCCTTCTTAAGGCCCCCAGACCCTTCTAATGCCCCTCAGGGACTTTCTAAAGGCCCCCAGACCCTTCTAATGACCCTCAAGACCCATCAAAAGGCCCCCAGACCCTTCAAGATCCCCTCAGGACCCTTCTAATTGCCCCCAGACCCTTCTAATACCCCTCAGGACCCTTCTAAAGGCCCCCAGACCCTTCTAGAGCCCAACAAGACCTTTCTAAAGGCCCCCAGACCCTTCTAATGCCCCTCAGGGCCTTTCTAAAAGCCCCCAGACGCTTCTAGAGCCCCTCAGGGCCTTTCTAAAGGCCCCCAGACCCGTCTAGAGCCCGTCAGGACCCTTCTAAAGGCCCCAGACCCTCATAATGCCCCTCAGGGCCTTTCTAAATGCCCCCAGACCATTCTAGAACCCCTCAGAACCCTTCTAAAGGCCCCCAGACCCTTCTAGGGCCTCTCAGAACACTTTTAAAGGCCCCCAGACACTTCTAATGCCCCTCAGGGCCTTTCTAAAAGCACCCGGACCCTTCTAATGCCCCTCAGGACCCGTCTAAAGGCCCCCAGACCATTCTAATGCCCCTCAGGACCCTTCTAAAGGTCCCCGGACTCTTCTAGTGCCTTTCAGGACCCTTCTAAAGGCCCCCAGACCCTTCTAATGCCCCTCAGGGCCTTTCTGAAGGCCCCGAGACCTTTCTAGAGCATTTCAGGACCCTTCTAAAGGCCCCCAGACCCTTCTAATGCCTCTCAGGTCCTTTCTAAAGGCCCCCATACCATTCTAGAGCCTTTCAGGACCCTTCTAATGGCCCCCAGATCTTTCTAGTGCCCATCAGGACCCTTCTAGAGGTCGCTAGACCTTTCTAGTCCCCCTCAAGACCATTCTAAAGGCCCCCAGACCCTTCTAGAGCCACTCAGGACCTTCCTAAGGGCGCCCAGACCCTTCTAATGCCCCTAAGGAACCTTCTAAAGGCCCCCAGACCCTTCTAGAGCCCCTCAGGACCTTCCTAAAGGCCGCCGGACCCTTCTAATGCCCCTCAGGACCATTCTAAAGGCACCCAGTCCCTTCTAGAGCCCCTAAGGGCCTTTCTAAAGACCCCCATACCATTCTAGAGCCTTTCAGGACCCATCTAAAGGCCCGCACACCATTCTAGTGCCGCTCAGGACCCTTCTAAAGGTCCCTAGACCTTTCTAGTGCCCCTCAAGACCCTTCTAAAGGCCCCCAGACCCTTCTAGAGCCATTCAGGTCCTTACTAAAGGCCCCCAGACCCTTCTAATGCCCCTCAGGATCATTCTAAAGGCCCCGAGACCCTTGTAATGCCCCTCAGGGCCTTTCTAAATGCCCCCAGACCCTTCTAGTACTCCTCAGGATCATTCTAAAGGCCCCAAGACCCTTCTAGAGCCCCTCAGGACACTTCTAAAGGCCCCCAGACCCTTCTAGAGCCCCTCAGGACACTTCTAAAGGCCTCCAGACCCTTCTAGAGTACCGCAGGGTCTTTCTATAAGGCCCCCTGACCCTTCTAATGTCCCTCAGGGCCTTTCTAAAGGCCCCCAGACCTTTCTAGAGCCTTTCAGGACCCTTCTAAAGGCCCCCAGACCCTTCTAGAGCCCCTCAGGACCCTTCTAAAGGCCCCCAGACTCTTCTAGAACTCCTCAGGACCCTTCTAAAGGCCCCCAGACCCTTGTAGAGCCTCTCAGGACACATTTAAAGGCCCCCAGACCCTTCTAATGCCCCTCAGAACCCTTCCAAAGGCCCCCAGACCCTCCTAGAGCCCCTCAAGACATTTCAAAAGGCCTCCAGACCCTTCTAATGCACCTCACGGCCTTTCTAAAGGCCCCCAGACCCTCCTAGAGCCCCTCAAGACATTTCAAAAGGCCTCCAGACCCTTCTAATGCACCTCACGGCCTTTCTAAAGGCCCCCAGACCATTCTAGAACCCCTCAGGACCATTCTAAAGGCCCCCAGATACTTCTAGAGCCTCTCAGGACACTTTTAAAGGCCCCCAGACCCTTCTAATGCCCCTCAGGGCCGTTCTAAAGGCCCCCAGATTCTTCTAATGCCCCTCAGGACCCTTCTAAAGGCCCCCAGACCCTTCTAGACCCCCCCTTCTAGGACCCTTCAAGACCCTTCAAAATCCCCCCAGACCTTTCTAATGCCCCTCACGGCCTTTCTAAAGGCTCCCAGACCCTTCTAGAACCCCTCAGGACCATTCTAAAGGCCACCAGACCATTCTAGAACCCCTCAGGACCATTCTAAAGGCCACCAGACCGTTCTAGAGCCCCTCAGGACCTCTCTAGAGGCCCCCAGACACTTCTAATGCCCTTCACGGCCTTTCTAAATGCCCCGAGACCGTTCTAGAGCCCCTCAGGACATTCTAAAGGCCCCCAGACCCTTCTAGAGCCCCTCAGGACCCTTCTAAAGGCCCCCAGACCCTTCTAACGCCCCTCACAACGCTTCTAAAGGCCCCGAGACCCTTCTAGAGCCCCTCAGGACCCTTCTTAAGGCCCCCAGACCCTTCTAATGCCCCTCAGGGACTTTCTAAAGGCCCCCAGACCCTTCTAATGACCCTCAAGACCCATCAAAAGGCCCCCAGACCCTTCAAGATCCCCTCAGGACACTTCTAATTGCCCCCAGACCCTTCTAATACCCCTCAGGACCCTTCTAAAGGCCCCCAGACCCTTCTAGAGCCCAACAAGACCTTTCTAAAGGCCCCCAGACCCTTCTAATGCCCCTCAGGGCCTTTCTAAAAGCCCCCAGACGCTTCTAGAGCCCCTCAGGGCCTTTCTAAAGGCCCCCAGACCCGTCTAGAGCCCGTCAGGACCCTTCTAAAGGCCCCAGACCCTCATAATGCCCCTCAGGGCCTTTCTAAATGCCCCCAGACCATTCTAGAACCCCTCAGAACCCTTCTAAAGGCCCCCAGACCCTTCTAGGGCCTCTCAGAACACTTTTAAAGGCCCCCAGACACTTCTAATGCCCCTCAGGGCCTTTCTAAAAGCACCCGGACCCTTCTAATGCCCCTCAGGACCCGTCTAAAGGCCCCCAGACCATTCTAATGCCCCTCAGGACCCTTCTAAAGGTCCCCGGACTCTTCTAGTGCCTTTCAGGACCCTTCTAAAGGCCCCCAGACCCTTCTAATGCCCCTCAGGGCCTTTCTGAAGGCCCCGAGACCTTTCTAGAGCATTTCAGGACCCTTCTAAAGGCCCCCAGACCCTTCTAATGCCTCTCAGGTCCTTTCTAAAGGCCCCCATACCATTCTAGAGCCTTTCAGGACCCTTCTAATGGCCCCCAGATCTTTCTAGTGCCCATCAGGACCCTTCTAGAGGTCGCTAGACCTTTCTAGTCCCCCTCAAGACCATTCTAAAGGCCCCCAGACCCTTCTAGAGCCACTCAGGACCTTCCTAAGGGCGCCCAGACCCTTCTAATGCCCCTAAGGAACCTTCTAAAGGCCCCCAGACCCTTCTAGAGCCCCTCAGGACCTTCCTAAAGGCCGCCGGACCCTTCTAATGCCCCTCAGGACCATTCTAAAGGCACCCAGTCCCTTCTAGAGCCCCTAAGGGCCTTTCTAAAGACCCCCATACCATTCTAGAGCCTTTCAGGACCCATCTAAAGGCCCGCACACCATTCTAGTGCCGCTCAGGACCCTTCTAAAGGTCCCTAGACCTTTCTAGTGCCCCTCAAGACCCTTCTAAAGGCCCCCAGACCATCCTAGAGCCCCTCATGACCTTTCTAAAGGCCTCCAGACCCTTCTAGAGCCATTCAGGTCCTTACTAAAGGCCCCCAGACCCTTCTAATGCCCCTCAGGATCATTCTAAAGGCCCCGAGACCCTTGTAATGCCCCTCAGGGCCTTTCTAAATGCCCCCAGACCCTTCTAGTACTCCTCAGGATCATTCTAAAGGCCCCAAGACCCTTCTAGAGCCCCTCAGGACACTTCTAAAGGCCCCCAGACCCTTCTAGAGCCCCTCAGGACACTTCTAAAGGCCTCCAGACCCTTCTAGAGTACCGCAGGGTCTTTCTATAAGGCCCCCTGACCCTTCTAATGTCCCTCAGGGCCTTTCTAAAGGCCCCCAGACCTTTCTAGAGCCTTTCAGGACCCTTCTAAAGGCCCCCAGACCCTTCTAGAGCCCCTCAGGACCCTTCTAAAGGCCCCCAGACTCTTCTAGAACTCCTCAGGACCCTTCTAAAGGCCCCCAGACCCTTGTAGAGCCTCTCAGGACACATTTAAAGGCCCCCAGACCCTTCTAATGCCCCTCAGAACCCTTCCAAAGGCCCCCAGACCCTCCTAGAGCCCCTCAAGACATTTCAAAAGGCCTCCAGACCCTTCTAATGCACCTCACGGCCTTTCTAAAGGCCCCCAGACCCTCCTAGAGCCCCTCAAGACATTTCAAAAGGCCTCCAGACCCTTCTAATGCACCTCACGGCCTTTCTAAAGGCCCCCAGACCATTCTAGAACCCCTCAGGACCATTCTAAAGGCCCCCAGATACTTCTAGAGCCTCTCAGGACACTTTTAAAGGCCCCCAGACCCTTCTAATGCCCCTCAGGGCCGTTCTAAAGGCCCCCAGATTCTTCTAATGCCCCTCAGGACCCTTCTAAAGGCCCCCAGACCCTTCTAGACCCCCCCTTCTAGGACCCTTCAAGACCCTTCAAAATCCCCCCAGACCTTTCTAATGCCCCTCACGGCCTTTCTAAAGGCTCCCAGACCCTTCTAGAACCCCTCAGGACCATTCTAAAGGCCACCAGACCATTCTAGAACCCCTCAGGACCATTCTAAAGGCCACCAGACCGTTCTAGAGCCCCTCAGGACCTCTCTAGAGGCCCCCAGACACTTCTAATGCCCTTCACGGCCTTTCTAAATGCCCCGAGACCGTTCTAGAGCCCCTCAGGACATTCTAAAGGCCCCCAGACCCTTCTAGAGCCCCTCAGGACCCTTCTAAAGGCCCCCAGACCCTTCTAACGCCCCTCACAACGCTTCTAAAGGCCCCGAGACCCTTCTAGAGCCCCTCAGGACCCTTCTTAAGGCCCCCAGACCCTTCTAATGCCCCTCAGGGACTTTCTAAAGGCCCCCAGACCCTTCTAATGACCCTCAAGACCCATCAAAAGGCCCCCAGACCCTTCAAGATCCCCTCAGGACCCTTCTAATTGCCCCCAGACCCTTCTAATACCCCTCAGGACCCTTCTAAAGGCCCCCAGACCCTTCTAGAGCCCAACAAGACCTTTCTAAAGGCCCCCAGACCCTTCTAATGCCCCTCAGGGCCTTTCTAAAAGCCCCCAGACGCTTCTAGAGCCCCTCAGGGCCTTTCTAAAGGCCCCCAGACCCGTCTAGAGCCCGTCAGGACCCTTCTAAAGGCCCCAGACCCTCATAATGCCCCTCAGGGCCTTTCTAAATGCCCCCAGACCATTCTAGAACCCCTCAGAACCCTTCTAAAGGCCCCCAGACCCTTCTAGGGCCTCTCAGAACACTTTTAAAGGCCCCCAGACACTTCTAATGCCCCTCAGGGCCTTTCTAAAAGCACCCGGACCCTTCTAATGCCCCTCAGGACCCGTCTAAAGGCCCCCAGACCATTCTAATGCCCCTCAGGACCCTTCTAAAGGTCCCCGGACTCTTCTAGTGCCTTTCAGGACCCTTCTAAAGGCCCCCAGACCCTTCTAATGCCCCTCAGGGCCTTTCTGAAGGCCCCGAGACCTTTCTAGAGCATTTCAGGACCCTTCTAAAGGCCCCCAGACCCTTCTAATGCCTCTCAGGTCCTTTCTAAAGGCCCCCATACCATTCTAGAGCCTTTCAGGACCCTTCTAATGGCCCCCAGATCTTTCTAGTGCCCATCAGGACCCTTCTAGAGGTCGCTAGACCTTTCTAGTCCCCCTCAAGACCATTCTAAAGGCCCCCAGACCCTTCTAGAGCCACTCAGGACCTTCCTAAGGGCGCCCAGACCCTTCTAATGCCCCTAAGGAACCTTCTAAAGGCCCCCAGACCCTTCTAGAGCCCCTCAGGACCTTCCTAAAGGCCGCCGGACCCTTCTAATGCCCCTCAGGACCATTCTAAAGGCACCCAGTCCCTTCTAGAGCCCCTAAGGGCCTTTCTAAAGACCCCCATACCATTCTAGAGCCTTTCAGGACCCATCTAAAGGCCCGCACACCATTCTAGTGCCGCTCAGGACCCTTCTAAAGGTCCCTAGACCTTTCTAGTGCCCCTCAAGACCCTTCTAAAGGCCCCCAGACCATTCTAGAGCCCCTCATGACCTTTCTAAAGGCCTCCAGACCCTTCTAGAGCCATTCAGGTCCTTACTAAAGGCCCCCAGACCCTTCTAATGCCCCTCAGGATCATTCTAAAGGCCCCGAGACCCTTGTAATGCCCCTCAGGGCCTTTCTAAATGCCCCCAGACCCTTCTAGTACTCCTCAGGATCATTCTAAAGGCCCCAAGACCCTTCTAGAGCCCCTCAGGACACTTCTAAAGGCCTCCAGACCCTTCTAGAGTACCGCAGGGTCTTTCTATAAGGCCCCCTGACCCTTCTAATGTCCCTCAGGGCCTTTCTAAAGGCCCCCAGACCTTTCTAGAGCCTTTCAGGACCCTTCTAAAGGCCCCCAGACCCTTCTAGAGCCCCTCAGGACCCTTCTAAAGGCCCCCAGACTCTTCTAGAACTCCTCAGGACCCTTCTAAAGGCCCCCAGACCCTTGTAGAGCCTCTCAGGACACATTTAAAGGCCCCCAGACCCTTCTAATGCCCCTCAGAACCCTTCCAAAGGCCCCCAGACCCTCCTAGAGCCCCTCAAGACATTTCAAAAGGCCTCCAGACCCTTCTAATGCACCTCACGGCCTTTCTAAAGGCCCCCAGACCCTCCTAGAGCCCCTCAAGACATTTCAAAAGGCCTCCAGACCCTTCTAATGCACCTCACGGCCTTTCTAAAGGCCCCCAGACCATTCTAGAACCCCTCAGGACCATTCTAAAGGCCCCCAGATACTTCTAGAGCCTCTCAGGACACTTTTAAAGGCCCCCAGACCCTTCTAATGCCCCTCAGGGCCGTTCTAAAGGCCCCCAGATTCTTCTAATGCCCCTCAGGACCCTTCTAAAGGCCCCCAGACCCTTCTAGACCCCCCCTTCTAGGACCCTTCAAGACCCTTCAAAATCCCCCCAGACCTTTCTAATGCCCCTCACGGCCTTTCTAAAGGCTCCCAGACCCTTCTAGAACCCCTCAGGACCATTCTAAAGGCCACCAGACCATTCTAGAACCCCTCAGGACCATTCTAAAGGCCACCAGACCGTTCTAGAGCCCCTCAGGACCTCTCTAGAGGCCCCCAGACACTTCTAATGCCCTTCACGGCCTTTCTAAATGCCCCGAGACCGTTCTAGAGCCCCTCAGGACATTCTAAAGGCCCCCAGACCCTTCTAGAGCCCCTCAGGACCCTTCTAAAGGCCCCCAGACCCTTCTAACGCCCCTCACAACGCTTCTAAAGGCCCCGAGACCCTTCTAGAGCCCCTCAGGACCCTTCTTAAGGCCCCCAGACCCTTCTAATGCCCCTCAGGGACTTTCTAAAGGCCCCCAGACCCTTCTAATGACCCTCAAGACCCATCAAAAGGCCCCCAGACCCTTCAAGATCCCCTCAGGACCCTTCTAATTGCCCCCAGACCCTTCTAATACCCCTCAGGACCCTTCTAAAGGCCCCCAGACCCTTCTAGAGCCCAACAAGACCTTTCTAAAGGCCCCCAGACCCTTCTAATGCCCCTCAGGGCCTTTCTAAAAGCCCCCAGACGCTTCTAGAGCCCCTCAGGGCCTTTCTAAAGGCCCCCAGACCCGTCTAGAGCCCGTCAGGACCCTTCTAAAGGCCCCAGACCCTCATAATGCCCCTCAGGGCCTTTCTAAATGCCCCCAGACCATTCTAGAACCCCTCAGAACCCTTCTAAAGGCCCCCAGACCCTTCTAGGGCCTCTCAGAACACTTTTAAAGGCCCCCAGACACTTCTAATGCCCCTCAGGGCCTTTCTAAAAGCACCCGGACCCTTCTAATGCCCCTCAGGACCCGTCTAAAGGCCCCCAGACCATTCTAATGCCCCTCAGGACCCTTCTAAAGGTCCCCGGACTCTTCTAGTGCCTTTCAGGACCCTTCTAAAGGCCCCCAGACCCTTCTAATGCCCCTCAGGGCCTTTCTGAAGGCCCCGAGACCTTTCTAGAGCATTTCAGGACCCTTCTAAAGGCCCCCAGACCCTTCTAATGCCTCTCAGGTCCTTTCTAAAGGCCCCCATACCATTCTAGAGCCTTTCAGGACCCTTCTAATGGCCCCCAGATCTTTCTAGTGCCCATCAGGACCCTTCTAGAGGTCGCTAGACCTTTCTAGTCCCCCTCAAGACCATTCTAAAGGCCCCCAGACCCTTCTAGAGCCACTCAGGACCTTCCTAAGGGCGCCCAGACCCTTCTAATGCCCCTAAGGAACCTTCTAAAGGCCCCCAGACCCTTCTAGAGCCCCTCAGGACCTTCCTAAAGGCCGCCGGACCCTTCTAATGCCCCTCAGGACCATTCTAAAGGCACCCAGTCCCTTCTAGAGCCCCTAAGGGCCTTTCTAAAGACCCCCATACCATTCTAGAGCCTTTCAGGACCCATCTAAAGGCCCGCACACCATTCTAGTGCCGCTCAGGACCCTTCTAAAGGTCCCTAGACCTTTCTAGTGCCCCTCAAGACCCTTCTAAAGGCCCCCAGACCATTCTAGAGCCCCTCATGACCTTTCTAAAGGCCTCCAGACCCTTCTAGAGCCATTCAGGTCCTTACTAAAGGCCCCCAGACCCTTCTAATGCCCCTCAGGATCATTCTAAAGGCCCCGAGACCCTTGTAATGCCCCTCAGGGCCTTTCTAAATGCCCCCAGACCCTTCTAGTGCCCCTCAGGACACTTCTAAAGGCCCCCAGACCCTTCTAGAGCCCCTCAGGACACTTCTAAAGGCCTCCAGACCCTTCTAGAGTACCGCAGGGTCTTTCTATAAGGCCCCCTGACCCTTCTAATGTCCCTCAGGGCCTTTCTAAAGGCCCCCAGACCTTTCTAGAGCCTTTCAGGACCCTTCTAAAGGCCCCCAGACCCTTCTAGAGCCCCTCAGGACCCTTCTAAAGGCCCCCAGACTCTTCTAGAACTCCTCAGGACCCTTCTAAAGGCCCCCAGACCCTTGTAGAGCCTCTCAGGACACATTTAAAGGCCCCCAGACCCTTCTAATGCCCCTCAGAACCCTTCCAAAGGCCCCCAGACCCTCCTAGAGCCCCTCAAGACATTTCAAAAGGCCTCCAGACCCTTCTAATGCACCTCACGGCCTTTCTAAAGGCCCCCAGACCATTCTAGAACCCCTCAGGACCATTCTAAAGGCCCCCAGATACTTCTAGAGCCTCTCAGGACACTTTTAAAGGCCCCCAGACCCTTCTAATGCCCCTCAGGGCCGTTCTAAAGGCCCCCAGATTCTTCTAATGCCCCTCAGGACCCTTCTAAAGGCCCCCAGACCCTTCTAGACCCCCCCCTTCTAGGACCCTTCAAGACCCTACAAAATCCCCCCAGACCTTTCTAATGCCCCTCACGGCCTTTCTAAAGGCTCCCAGACCCTTCTAGAACCCCTCAGGACCATTCTAAAGGCCACCAGACCATTCTAGAACCCCTCAGGACCATTCTAAAGGCCACCAGACCGTTCTAGAGCCCCTCAGGACCTCTCTAGAGGCCCCCAGACACTTCTAATGCCCTTCACGGCCTTTCTAAATGCCCCGAGACCGTTCTAGAGCCCCTCAGGACATTCTAAAGGCCCCCAGACCCTTCTAGAGCCCCTCAGGACCCTTCTAAAGGCCCCCAGACCCTTCTAACGCCCCTCACAACGCTTCTAAAGGCCCCGAGACCCTTCTAGAGCCCCTCAGGACCCTTCTTAAGGCCCCCAGACCCTTCTAATGCCCCTAAGGGCCTTTCTAAAGACCCCCATACCATTCTAGAGCCTTTCAGGACCCATCTAAAGGCCCGCACACCATTCTAGTGCCGCTCAGGACCCTTCTAAAGGTCCCTAGACCTTTCTAGTGCCCCTCAAGACCCTTCTAAAGGCCCCCAGACCATCCTAGAGCCCCTCATGACCTTTCTAAAGGCCTCCAGACCCTTCTAGAGCCATTCAGGTCCTTACTAAAGGCCCCCAGACCCTTCTAATGCCCCTCAGGATCATTCTAAAGGCCCCGAGACCCTTGTAATGCCCCTCAGGGCCTTTCTAAATGCCCCCAGACCCTTCTAGTACTCCTCAGGATCATTCTAAAGGCCCCAAGACCCTTCTAGAGCCCCTCAGGACACTTCTAAAGGCCCCCAGACCCTTCTAGAGCCCCTCAGGACACTTCTAAAGGCCTCCAGACCCTTCTAGAGTACCGCAGGGTCTTTCTATAAGGCCCCCTGACCCTTCTAATGTCCCTCAGGGCCTTTCTAAAGGCCCCCAGACCTTTCTAGAGCCTTTCAGGACCCTTCTAAAGGCCCCCAGACCCTTCTAGAACTCCTCAGGACCCTTCTAAAGGCCCCCAGACCCTTGTAGAGCCTCTCAGGACACATTTAAAGGCCCCCAGACCCTTCTAATGCCCCTCAGAACCCTTCCAAAGGCCCCCAGACCCTCCTAGAGCCCCTCAAGACATTTCAAAAGGCCTCCAGACCCTTCTAATGCACCTCACGGCCTTTCTAAAGGCCCCCAGACCCTCCTAGAGCCCCTCAAGACATTTCAAAAGGCCTCCAGACCCTTCTAATGCACCTCACGGCCTTTCTAAAGGCCCCCAGACCATTCTAGAACCCCTCAGGACCATTCTAAAGGCCCCCAGATACTTCTAGAGCCTCTCAGGACACTTTTAAAGGCCCCCAGACCCTTCTAATGCCCCTCAGGGCCGTTCTAAAGGCCCCCAGATTCTTCTAATGCCCCTCAGGACCCTTCTAAAGGCCCCCAGACCCTTCTAGACCCCCCCTTCTAGGACCCTTCAAGACCCTTCAAAATCCCCCCAGACCTTTCTAATGCCCCTCACGGCCTTTCTAAAGGCTCCCAGACCCTTCTAGAACCCCTCAGGACCATTCTAAAGGCCACCAGACCATTCTAGAACCCCTCAGGACCATTCTAAAGGCCACCAGACCGTTCTAGAGCCCCTCAGGACCTCTCTAGAGGCCCCCAGACACTTCTAATGCCCTTCACGGCCTTTCTAAATGCCCCGAGACCGTTCTAGAGCCCCTCAGGACATTCTAAAGGCCCCCAGACCCTTCTAGAGCCCCTCAGGACCCTTCTAAAGGCCCCCAGACCCTTCTAACGCCCCTCACAACGCTTCTAAAGGCCCCGAGACCCTTCTAGAGCCCCTCAGGACCCTTCTTAAGGCCCCCAGACCCTTCTAATGCCCCTCAGGGACTTTCTAAAGGCCCCCAGACCCTTCTAATGACCCTCAAGACCCATCAAAAGGCCCCCAGACCCTTCAAGATCCCCTCAGGACCCTTCTAATTGCCCCCAGACCCTTCTAATACCCCTCAGGACCCTTCTAAAGGCCCCCAGACCCTTCTAGAGCCCAACAAGACCTTTCTAAAGGCCCCCAGACCCTTCTAATGCCCCTCAGGGCCTTTCTAAAAGCCCCCAGACGCTTCTAGAGCCCCTCAGGGCCTTTCTAAAGGCCCCCAGACCCGTCTAGAGCCCGTCAGGACCCTTCTAAAGGCCCCAGACCCTCATAATGCCCCTCAGGGCCTTTCTAAATGCCCCCAGACCATTCTAGAACCCCTCAGAACCCTTCTAAAGGCCCCCAGACCCTTCTAGGGCCTCTCAGAACACTTTTAAAGGCCCCCAGACACTTCTAATGCCCCTCAGGGCCTTTCTAAAAGCACCCGGACCCTTCTAATGCCCCTCAGGACCCGTCTAAAGGCCCCCAGACCATTCTAATGCCCCTCAGGACCCTTCTAAAGGTCCCCGGACTCTTCTAGTGCCTTTCAGGACCCTTCTAAAGGCCCCCAGACCCTTCTAATGCCCCTCAGGGCCTTTCTGAAGGCCCCGAGACCTTTCTAGAGCATTTCAGGACCCTTCTAAAGGCCCCCAGTCCCTTCTAATGCCTCTCAGGTCCTTTCTAAAGGCCCCCATACCATTCTAGAGCCTTTCAGGACCCTTCTAATGGCCCCCAGATCTTTCTAGTGCCCATCAGGACCCTTCTAGAGGTCGCTAGACCTTTCTAGTCCCCCTCAAGACCATTCTAAAGGCCCCCAGACCCTTCTAGAGCCACTCAGGACCTTCCTAAGGGCGCCCAGACCCTTCTAATGCCCCTAAGGAACCTTCTAAAGGCCCCCAGACCCTTCTAGAGCCCCTCAGGACCTTCCTAAAGGCCGCCGGACCCTTCTAATGCCCCTCAGGACCATTCTAAAGGCACCCAGTCCCTTCTAGAGCCCCTAAGGGCCTTTCTAAAGACCCCCATACCATTCTAGAGCCTTTCAGGACCCATCTAAAGGCCCGCACACCATTCTAGTGCCGCTCAGGACCCTTCTAAAGGTCCCTAGACCTTTCTAGTGCCCCTCAAGACCCTTCTAAAGGCCCCCAGACCATTCTAGAGCCCCTCATGACCTTTCTAAAGGCCTCCAGACCCTTCTAGAGCCATTCAGGTCCTTACTAAAGGCCCCCAGACCCTTCTAATGCCCCTCAGGATCATTCTAAAGGCCCCGAGACCCTTGTAATGCCCCTCAGGGCCTTTCTAAATGCCCCCAGACCCTTCTAGTACTCCTCAGGATCATTCTAAAGGCCCCAAGACCCTTCTAGAGCCCCTCAGGACACTTCTAAAGGCCCCCAGACCCTTCTAGAGCCCCTCAGGACACTTCTAAAGGCCTCCAGACCCTTCTAGAGTACCGCAGGGTCTTTCTATAAGGCCCCCTGACCCTTCTAATGTCCCTCAGGGCCTTTCTAAAGGCCCCCAGACCTTTCTAGAGCCTTTCAGGACCCTTCTAAAGGCCCCCAGACCCTTCTAGAGCCCCTCAGGACCCTTCTAAAGGCCCCCAGACTCTTCTAGAACTCCTTAGGACCCTTCTAAAGGCCCCCAGACCCTTGTAGAGCCTCTCAGGACACATTTAAAGGCCCCCAGACCCTTCTAATGCCCCTCAGAACCCTTCCAAAGGCCCCCAGACCCTCCTAGAGCCCCTCAAGACATTTCAAAAGGCCTCCAGACCCTTCTAATGCACCTCACGGCCTTTCTAAAGGCCCCCAGACCATTCTAGAACCCCTCAGGACCATTCTAAAGGCCCCCAGATACTTCTAGAGCCTCTCAGGACACTTTTAAAGGCCCCCAGACCCTTCTAATGCCCCTCAGGGCCGTTCTAAAGGCCCCCAGATTCTTCTAATGCCCCTCAGGACCCTTCTAAAGGCCCCCAGACCCTTCTAGACCCCCCCCTTCTAGGACCCTTCAAGACCCTTCAAAATCCCCCCAGACCTTTCTAATGCCCCTCACGGCCTTTCTAAAGGCTCCCAGACCCTTCTAGAACCCCTCAGGACCGTTCTAAAGGCCACCAGACCATTCTAGAACCCCTCAGGACCATTCTAAAGGCCACCAGACCGTTCTAGAGCCCCTCAGGACCTCTCTAGAGGCCCCCAGACACTTCTAATGCCCTTCACGGCCTTTCTAAATGCCCCGAGACCGTTCTAGAGCCCCTCAGGACATTCTAAAGGCCCCCAGACCCTTCTAGAGCCCCTCAGGACCCTTCTAAAGGCCCCCAGACCCTTCTAACGCCCCTCACAACGCTTCTAAAGGCCCCGAGACCCTTCTAGAGCCCCTCAGGACCCTTCTTAAGGCCCCCAGACCCTTCTAATGCCCCTCAGGGACTTTCTAAAGGCCCCCAGACCCTTCTAATGACCCTCAAGACCCATCAAAAGGCCCCCAGACCCTTCAAGATCCCCTCAGGACCCTTCTAATTGCCCCCAGACCCTTCTAATACCCCTCAGGACCCTTCTAAAGGCCCCCAGACCCTTCTAGAGCCCAACAAGACCTTTCTAAAGGCCCCCAGACCCTTCTAATGCCCCTCAGGGCCTTTCTAAAAGCCCCCAGACGCTTCTAGAGCCCCTCAGGGCCTTTCTAAAGGCCCCCAGACCCGTCTAGAGCCCGTCAGGACCCTTCTAAAGGCCCCAGACCCTCATAATGCCCCTCAGGGCCTTTCTAAATGCCCCCAGACCATTCTAGAACCCCTCAGAACCCTTCTAAAGGCCCCCAGACCCTTCTAGGGCCTCTCAGAACACTTTTAAAGGCCCCCAGACACTTCTAATGCCCCTCAGGGCCTTTCTAAAAGCACCCGGACCCTTCTAATGCCCCTCAGGACCCGTCTAAAGGCCCCCAGACCATTCTAATGCCCCTCAGGACCCTTCTAAAGGTCCCCGGACTCTTCTAGTGCCTTTCAGGACCCTTCTAAAGGCCCCCAGACCCTTCTAATGCCCCTCAGGGCCTTTCTGAAGGCCCCGAGACCTTTCTAGAGCATTTCAGGACCCTTCTAAAGGCCCCCAGACCCTTCTAATGCCTCTCAGGTCCTTTCTAAAGGCCCCCATACCATTCTAGAGCCTTTCAGGACCCTTCTAATGGCCCCCAGATCTTTCTAGTGCCCATCAGGACCCTTCTAGAGGTCGCTAGACCTTTCTAGTCCCCCTCAAGACCATTCTAAAGGCCCCCAGACCCTTCTAGAGCCACTCAGGACCTTCCTAAGGGCGCCCAGACCCTTCTAATGCCCCTAAGGAACCTTCTAAAGGCCCCCAGACCCTTCTAGAGCCCCTCAGGACCTTCCTAAAGGCCGCCGGACCCTTCTAATGCCCCTCAGGACCATTCTAAAGGCACCCAGTCCCTTCTAGAGCCCCTAAGGGCCTTTCTAAAGACCCCCATACCATTCTAGAGCCTTTCAGGACCCATCTAAAGGCCCGCACACCATTCTAGTGCCGCTCAGGACCCTTCTAAAGGTCCCTAGACCTTTCTAGTGCCCCTCAAGACCCTTCTAAAGGCCCCCAGACCATTCTAGAGCCCCTCATGACCTTTCTAAAGGCCTCCAGACCCTTCTAGAGCCATTCAGGTCCTTACTAAAGGCCCCCAGACCCTTCTAATGCCCCTCAGGATCATTCTAAAGGCCCCGAGACCCTTGTAATGCCCCTCAGGGCCTTTCTAAATGCCCCCAGACCCTTCTAGTACTCCTCAGGATCATTCTAAAGGCCCCAAGACCCTTCTAGAGCCCCTCAGGACACTTCTAAAGGCCCCCAGACCCTTCTAGAGCCCCTCAGGACACTTCTAAAGGCCTCCAGACCCTTCTAGAGTACCGCAGGGTCTTTCTATAAGGCCCCCTGACCCTTCTAATGTCCCTCAGGGCCTTTCTAAAGGCCCCCAGACCTTTCTAGAGCCTTTCAGGACCCTTCTAAAGGCCCCCAGACCCTTCTAGAGCCCCTCAGGACCCTTCTAAAGGCCCCCAGACTCTTCTAGAACTCCTCAGGACCCTTCTAAAGGCCCCCAGACCCTTGTAGAGCCTCTCAGGACACATTTAAAGGCCCCCAGACCCTTCTAATGCCCCTCAGAACCCTTCCAAAGGCCCCCAGACCCTCCTAGAGCCCCTCAAGACATTTCAAAAGGCCTCCAGACCCTTCTAATGCACCTCAGAACCCTTCCAAAGGCCCCCAGACCCTCCTAGAGCCCCTCAAGACATTTCAAAAGGCCTCCAGACCCTTCTAATGCACCTCACGGCCTTTCTAAAGGCCCCCAGACCATTCTAGAACCCCTCAGGACCATTCTAAAGGCCCCCAGATACTTCTAGAGCCTCTCAGGACACTTTTAAAGGCCCCCAGACCCTTCTAATGCCCCTCAGGGCCGTTCTAAAGGCCCCCAGATTCTTCTAATGCCCCTCAGGACCCTTCTAAAGGCCCCCAGACCCTTCTAGACCCCCCCTTCTAGGACCCTTCAAGACCCTTCAAAATCCCCCCAGACCTTTCTAATGCCCCTCACGGCCTTTCTAAAGGCTCCCAGACCCTTCTAGAACCCCTCAGGACCATTCTAAAGGCCACCAGACCATTCTAGAACCCCTCAGGACCATTCTAAAGGCCACCAGACCGTTCTAGAGCCCCTCAGGACCTCTCTAGAGGCCCCCAGACACTTCTAATGCCCTTCACGGCCTTTCTAAATGCCCCGAGACCGTTCTAGAGCCCCTCAGGACATTCTAAAGGCCCCCAGACCCTTCTAGAGCCCCTCAGGACCCTTCTAAAGGCCCCCAGACCCTTCTAACGCCCCTCACAACGCTTCTAAAGGCCCCGAGACCCTTCTAGAGCCCCTCAGGACCCTTCTTAAGGCCCCCAGACCCTTCTAATGCCCCTCAGGGACTTTCTAAAGGCCCCCAGACCCTTCTAATGACCCTCAAGACCCATCAAAAGGCCCCCAGACCCTTCAAGATCCCCTCAGGACCCTTCTAATTGCCCCCAGACCCTTCTAATACCCCTCAGGACCCTTCTAAAGGCCCCCAGACCCTTCTAGAGCCCAACAAGACCTTTCTAAAGGCCCCCAGACCCTTCTAATGCCCCTCAGGGCCTTTCTAAAAGCCCCCAGACGCTTCTAGAGCCCCTCAGGGCCTTTCTAAAGGCCCCCAGACCCGTCTAGAGCCCGTCAGGACCCTTCTAAAGGCCCCAGACCCTCATAATGCCCCTCAGGGCCTTTCTAAATGCCCCCAGACCATTCTAGAACCCCTCAGAACCCTTCTAAAGGCCCCCAGACCCTTCTAGGGCCTCTCAGAACACTTTTAAAGGCCCCCAGACACTTCTAATGCCCCTCAGGGCCTTTCTAAAAGCACCCGGACCCTTCTAATGCCCCTCAGGACCCGTCTAAAGGCCCCCAGACCATTCTAATGCCCCTCAGGACCCTTCTAAAGGTCCCCGGACTCTTCTAGTGCCTTTCAGGACCCTTCTAAAGGCCCCCAGACCCTTCTAATGCCCCTCAGGGCCTTTCTGAAGGCCCCGAGACCTTTCTAGAGCATTTCAGGACCCTTCTAAAGGCCCCCAGACCCTTCTAATGCCTCTCAGGTCCTTTCTAAAGGCCCCCATACCATTCTAGAGCCTTTCAGGACCCTTCTAATGGCCCCCAGATCTTTCTAGTGCCCATCAGGACCCTTCTAGAGGTCGCTAGACCTTTCTAGTCCCCCTCAAGACCATTCTAAAGGCCCCCAGACCCTTCTAGAGCCACTCAGGACCTTCCTAAGGGCGCCCAGACCCTTCTAATGCCCCTAAGGAACCTTCTAAAGGCCCCCAGACCCTTCTAGAGCCCCTCAGGACCTTCCTAAAGGCCGCCGGACCCTTCTAATGCCCCTCAGGACCATTCTAAAGGCACCCAGTCCCTTCTAGAGCCCCTAAGGGCCTTTCTAAAGACCCCCATACCATTCTAGAGCCTTTCAGGACCCATCTAAAGGCCCGCACACCATTCTAGTGCCGCTCAGGACCCTTCTAAAGGTCCCTAGACCTTTCTAGTGCCCCTCAAGACCCTTCTAAAGGCCCCCAGACCATTCTAGAGCCCCTCATGACCTTTCTAAAGGCCTCCAGACCCTTCTAGAGCCATTCAGGTCCTTACTAAAGGCCCCCAGACCCTTCTAATGCCCCTCAGGATCATTCTAAAGGCCCCGAGACCCTTGTAATGCCCCTCAGGGCCTTTCTAAATGCCCCCAGACCCTTCTAGTACTCCTCAGGATCATTCTAAAGGCCCCAAGACCCTTCTAGAGCCCCTCAGGACACTTCTAAAGGCCCCCAGACCCTTCTAGAGCCCCTCAGGACACTTCTAAAGGCCTCCAGACCCTTCTAGAGTACCGCAGGGTCTTTCTATAAGGCCCCCTGACCCTTCTAATGTCCCTCAGGGCCTTTCTAAAGGCCCCCAGACCTTTCTAGAGCCTTTCAGGACCCTTCTAAAGGCCCCCAGACCCTTCTAGAGCCCCTCAGGACCCTTCTAAAGGCCCCCAGACTCTTCTAGAACTCCTCAGGACCCTTCTAAAGGCCCCCAGACCCTTGTAGAGCCTCTCAGGACACATTTAAAGGCCCCCAGACCCTTCTAATGCCCCTCAGAACCCTTCCAAAGGCCCCCAGACCCTCCTAGAGCCCCTCAAGACATTTCAAAAGGCCTCCAGACCCTTCTAATGCACCTCACGGCCTTTCTAAAGGCCCCCAGACCCTCCTAGAGCCCCTCAAGACATTTCAAAAGGCCTCCAGACCCTTCTAATGCACCTCACGGCCTTTCTAAAGGCCCCCAGACCATTCTAGAACCCCTCAGGACCATTCTAAAGGCCCCCAGATACTTCTAGAGCCTCTCAGGACACTTTTAAAGGCCCCCAGACCCTTCTAATGCCCCTCAGGGCCGTTCTAAAGGCCCCCAGATTCTTCTAATGCCCCTCAGGACCCTTCTAAAGGCCCCCAGACCCTTCTAGACCCCCCCTTCTAGGACCCTTCAAGACCCTTCAAAATCCCCCCAGACCTTTCTAATGCCCCTCACGGCCTTTCTAAAGGCTCCCAGACCCTTCTAGAACCCCTCAGGACCATTCTAAAGGCCACCAGACCATTCTAGAACCCCTCAGGACCATTCTAAAGGCCACCAGACCGTTCTAGAGCCCCTCAGGACCTCTCTAGAGGCCCCCAGACACTTCTAATGCCCTTCACGGCCTTTCTAAATGCCCCGAGACCGTTCTAGAGCCCCTCAGGACATTCTAAAGGCCCCCAGACCCTTCTAGAGCCCCTCAGGACCCTTCTAAAGGCCCCCAGACCCTTCTAACGCCCCTCACAACGCTTCTAAAGGCCCCGAGACCCTTCTAGAGCCCCTCAGGACCCTTCTTAAGGCCCCCAGACCCTTCTAATGCCCCTCAGGGACTTTCTAAAGGCCCCCAGACCCTTCTAATGACCCTCAAGACCCATCAAAAGGCCCCCAGACCCTTCAAGATCCCCTCAGGACCCTTCTAATTGCCCCCAGACCCTTCTAATACCCCTCAGGACCCTTCTAAAGGCCCCCAGACCCTTCTAGAGCCCAACAAGACCTTTCTAAAGGCCCCCAGACCCTTCTAATGCCCCTCAGGGCCTTTCTAAAAGCCCCCAGACGCTTCTAGAGCCCCTCAGGGCCTTTCTAAAGGCCCCCAGACCCGTCTAGAGCCCGTCAGGACCCTTCTAAAGGCCCCAGACCCTCATAATGCCCCTCAGGGCCTTTCTAAATGCCCCCAGACCATTCTAGAACCCCTCAGAACCCTTCTAAAGGCCCCCAGACCCTTCTAGGGCCTCTCAGAACACTTTTAAAGGCCCCCAGACACTTCTAATGCCCCTCAGGGCCTTTCTAAAAGCACCCGGACCCTTCTAATGCCCCTCAGGACCCGTCTAAAGGCCCCCAGACCATTCTAATGCCCCTCAGGACCCTTCTAAAGGTCCCCGGACTCTTCTAGTGCCTTTCAGGACCCTTCTAAAGGCCCCCAGACCCTTCTAATGCCCCTCAGGGCCTTTCTGAAGGCCCCGAGACCTTTCTAGAGCATTTCAGGACCCTTCTAAAGGCCCCCAGACCCTTCTAATGCCTCTCAGGTCCTTTCTAAAGGCCCCCATACCATTCTAGAGCCTTTCAGGACCCTTCTAATGGCCCCCAGATCTTTCTAGTGCCCATCAGGACCCTTCTAGAGGTCGCTAGACCTTTCTAGTCCCCCTCAAGACCATTCTAAAGGCCCCCAGACCCTTCTAGAGCCACTCAGGACCTTCCTAAGGGCGCCCAGACCCTTCTAATGCCCCTAAGGAACCTTCTAAAGGCCCCCAGACCCTTCTAGAGCCCCTCAGGACCTTCCTAAAGGCCGCCAGACCCTTCTAATGCCCCTCAGGACCATTCTAAAGGCACCCAGTCCCTTCTAGAGCCCCTAAGGGCCTTTCTAAAGACCCCCATACCATTCTAGAGCCTTTCAGGACCCATCTAAAGGCCCGCACACCATTCTAGTGCCGCTCAGGACCCTTCTAAAGGTCCCTAGACCTTTCTAGTGCCCCTCAAGACCCTTCTAAAGGCCCCCAGACCATCCTAGAACCCCTCATGACCTTTCTAAAGGCCTCCAGACCCTTCTAGAGCCATTCAGGTCCTTACTAAAGGCCCCCAGACCCTTCTAATGCCCCTCAGGATCATTCTAAAGGCCCCGAGACCCTTGTAATGCCCCTCAGGGCCTTTCTAAATGCCCCCAGACCCTTCTAGTACTCCTCAGGATCATTCTAAAGGCCCCAAGACCCTTCTAGAGCCCCTCAGGACACTTCTAAAGGCCCCCAGACCCTTCTAGAGCCCCTCAGGACACTTCTAAAGGCCTCCAGACCCTTCTAGAGTACCGCAGGGTCTTTCTATAAGGCCCCCTGACCCTTCTAATGTCCCTCAGGGTCTTTCTAAAGGCCCCCAGACCTTTCTAGAGCCTTTCAGGACCCTTCTAAAGGCCCCCAGACCCTTCTAGAGCCCCTCAGGACCCTTCTAAAGGCCCCCAGACTCTTCTAGAACTCCTCAGGACCCTTCTAAAGGCCCCCAGACCCTTGTAGAGCCTCTCAGGACACATTTAAAGGCCCCCAGACCCTTCTAATGCCCCTCAGAACCCTTCCAAAGGCCCCCAGACCCTCCTAGAGCCCCTCAAGACATTTCAAAAGGCCTCCAGACCCTTCTAATGCACCTCACGGCCTTTCTAAAGGCCCCCAGACCCTCCTAGAGCCCCTCAAGACATTTCAAAAGGCCTCCAGACCCTTCTAATGCACCTCACGGCCTTTCTAAAGGCCCCCAGACCATTCTAGAACCCCTCAGGACCATTCTAAAGGCCCCCAGATACTTCTAGAGCCTCTCAGGACACTTTTAAAGGCCCCCAGACCCTTCTAATGCCCCTCAGGGCCGTTCTAAAGGCCCCCAGATTCTTCTAATGCCCCTCAGGACCCTTCTAAAGGCCCCCAGACCCTTCTAGACCCCCCCTTCTAGGACCCTTCAAGACCCTTCAAAATCCCCCCAGACCTTTCTAATGCCCCTCACGGCCTTTCTAAAGGCTCCCAGACCCTTCTAGAACCCCTCAGGACCATTCTAAAGGCCACCAGACCATTCTAGAACCCCTCAGGACCATTCTAAAGGCCACCAGACCGTTCTAGAGCCCCTCAGGACCTCTCTAGAGGCCCCCAGACACTTCTAATGCCCTTCACGGCCTTTCTAAATGCCCCGAGACCGTTCTAGAGCCCCTCAGGACATTCTAAAGGCCCCCAGACCCTTCTAGAGCCCCTCAGGACCCTTCTAAAGGCCCCCAGACCCTTCTAACGCCCCTCACAACGCTTCTAAAGGCCCCGAGACCCTTCTAGAGCCCCTCAGGACCCTTCTTAAGGCCCCCAGACCCTTCTAATGCCCCTCAGGGACTTTCTAAAGGCCCCCAGACCCTTCTAATGACCCTCAAGACCCATCAAAAGGCCCCCAGACCCTTCAAGATCCCCTCAGGACCCTTCTAATTGCCCCCAGACCCTTCTAATACCCCTCAGGACCCTTCTAAAGGCCCCCAGACCCTTCTAGAGCCCAACAAGACCTTTCTAAAGGCCCCCAGACCCTTCTAATGCCCCTCAGGGCCTTTCTAAAAGCCCCCAGACGCTTCTAGAGCCCCTCAGGGCCTTTCTAAAGGCCCCCAGACCCGTCTAGAGCCCGTCAGGACCCTTCTAAAGGCCCCAGACCCTCATAATGCCCCTCAGGGCCTTTCTAAATGCCCCCAGACCATTCTAGAACCCCTCAGAACCCTTCTAAAGGCCCCCAGACCCTTCTAGGGCCTCTCAGAACACTTTTAAAGGCCCCCAGACACTTCTAATGCCCCTCAGGGCCTTTCTAAAAGCACCCGGACCCTTCTAATGCCCCTCAGGACCCGTCTAAAGGCCCCCAGACCATTCTAATGCCCCTCAGGACCCTTCTAAAGGTCCCCGGACTCTTCTAGTGCCTTTCAGGACCCTTCTAAAGGCCCCCAGACCCTTCTAATGCCCCTCAGGGCCTTTCTGAAGGCCCCGAGACCTTTCTAGAGCATTTCAGGACCCTTCTAAAGGCCCCCAGACCCTTCTAATGCCTCTCAGGTCCTTTCTAAAGGCCCCCATACCATTCTAGAGCCTTTCAGGACCCTTCTAATGGCCCCCAGATCTTTCTAGTGCCCATCAGGACCCTTCTAGAGGTCGCTAGACCTTTCTAGTCCCCCTCAAGACCATTCTAAAGGCCCCCAGACCCTTCTAGAGCCACTCAGGACCTTCCTAAGGGCGCCCAGACCCTTCTAATGCCCCTAAGGAACCTTCTAAAGGCCCCCAGACCCTTCTAGAGCCCCTCAGGACCTTCCTAAAGGCCGCCGGACCCTTCTAATGCCCCTCAGGACCATTCTAAAGGCACCCAGTCCCTTCTAGAGCCCCTAAGGGCCTTTCTAAAGACCCCCATACCATTCTAGAGCCTTTCAGGACCCATCTAAAGGCCCGCACACCATTCTAGTGCCGCTCAGGACCCTTCTAAAGGTCCCTAGACCTTTCTAGTGCCCCTCAAGACCCTTCTAAAGGCCCCCAGACCATTCTAGAGCCCCTCATGACCTTTCTAAAGGCCTCCAGACCCTTCTAGAGCCATTCAGGTCCTTACTAAAGGCCCCCAGACCCTTCTAATGCCCCTCAGGATCATTCTAAAGGCCCCGAGACCCTTGTAATGCCCCTCAGGGCCTTTCTAAATGCCCCCAGACCCTTCTAGTACTCCTCAGGATCATTCTAAAGGCCCCAAGACCCTTCTAGAGCCCCTCAGGACACTTCTAAAGGCCCCCAGACCCTTCTAGAGCCCCTCAGGACACTTCTAAAGGCCTCCAGACCCTTCTAGAGTACCGCAGGGTCTTTCTATAAGGCCCCCTGACCCTTCTAATGTCCCTCAGGGCCTTTCTAAAGGCCCCCAGACCTTTCTAGAGCCTTTCAGGACCCTTCTAAAGGCCCCCAGACCCTTCTAGAGCCCCTCAGGACCCTTCTAAAGGCCCCCAGACTCTTCTAGAACTCCTCAGGACCCTTCTAAAGGCCCCCAGACCCTTGTAGAGCCTCTCAGGACACATTTAAAGGCCCCCAGACCCTTCTAATGCCCCTCAGAACCCTTCCAAAGGCCCCCAGACCCTCCTAGAGCCCCTCAAGACATTTCAAAAGGCCTCCAGACCCTTCTAATGCACCTCACGGCCTTTCTAAAGGCCCCCAGACCCTCCTAGAGCCCCTCAAGACATTTCAAAAGGCCTCCAGACCCTTCTAATGCACCTCACGGCCTTTCTAAAGGCCCCCAGACCATTCTAGAACCCCTCAGGACCATTCTAAAGGCCCCCAGATACTTCTAGAGCCTCTCAGGACACTTTTAAAGGCCCCCAGACCCTTCTAATGCCCCTCAGGGCCGTTCTAAAGGCCCCCAGATTCTTCTAATGCCCCTCAGGACCCTTCTAAAGGCCCCCAGACCCTTCTAGACCCCCCCTTCTAGGACCCTTCAAGACCCTTCAAAATCCCCCCAGACCTTTCTAATGCCCCTCACGGCCTTTCTAAAGGCTCCCAGACCCTTCTAGAACCCCTCAGGACCATTCTAAAGGCCACCAGACCATTCTAGAACCCCTCAGGACCATTCTAAAGGCCACCAGACCGTTCTAGAGCCCCTCAGGACCTCTCTAGAGGCCCCCAGACACTTCTAATGCCCTTCACGGCCTTTCTAAATGCCCCGAGACCGTTCTAGAGCCCCTCAGGACATTCTAAAGGCCCCCAGACCCTTCTAGAGCCCCTCAGGACCCTTCTAAAGGCCCCCAGACCCTTCTAACGCCCCTCACAACGCTTTTAAAGGACCCGAGACCCTTCTAGAGCCCCTCAGGACCCTTCTTAAGGCTTCCAGACCCTTCTAATGCGCCTCAGGGACTTTCTAAAGGCCCCCAGACCCTTCTAATGACCCTCAAGACCCATCAAAAGGCCCCCAGACCCTTCAAGATCCCCTCAGGACCCTTCTAATTGCCCCCAGACCCTTCTAATACCCCTCAGGACCCTTCTAAAGGCCCCCAGACCCTTCTAGAGCCCAACAAGACCTTTCTAAAGGCCCCCAGACCCTTCTAATGCCCCTCAGGGCCTTTCTAAAAGCCCCCAGACGCTTCTAGAGCCCCTCAGGGCCTTTCTGAAGGCTCCCAGACCCGTCTAGAGCCCGTCAGGACCCTTCTAAAGGCCCCAGACCCTCATAATGCCCCTCAGGGCCTTTCTAAATGCCCCCAGACCATTCTAGAACCCCTCAGAACCCTTCTAAAGGCCCCCAGACCCTTCTAGGGCCTCTCAGAACACTTTTAAAGGCCCCCAGACACTTCTAATGCCCCTCAGGGCCTTTCTAAAAGCACCCGGACCCTTCTAATGCCCCTCAGGACCCGTCTAAAGGCCCCCAGACCATTCTAATGCCCCTCAGGACCCTTCTAAAGGTCCCCGGACTCTTCTAGTGCCTTTCAGGACCCTTCTAAAGGCCCCCAGACCCTTCTAATGCCCCTCAGGGCCTTTCTGAAGGCCCCGAGACCTTTCTAGAGCATTTCAGGACCCTTCTAAAGGCCCCCAGACCCTTCTAATGCCTCTCAGGTCCTTTCTAAAGGCCCCCATACCATTCTAGAGCCTTTCAGGACCCTTCTAATGGCCCCCAGATCTTTCTAGTGCCCATCAGGACCCTTCTAGAGGTCGCTAGACCTTTCTAGTCCCCCTCAAGACCATTCTAAAGGCCCCCAGACCCTTCTAGAGCCACTCAGGACCTTCCTAAGGGCGCCCAGACCCTTCTAATGCCCCTAAGGAACCTTCTAAAGGCCCCCAGACCCTTCTAGAGCCCCTCAGGACCTTCCTAAAGGCCGCCGGACCCTTCTAATGCCCCTCAGGACCATTCTAAAGGCACCCAGTCCCTTCTAGAGCCCCTAAGGGCCTTTCTAAAGACCCCCATACCATTCTAGAGCCTTTCAGGACCCATCTAAAGGCCCGCACACCATTCTAGTGCCGCTCAGGACCCTTCTAAAGGTCCCTAGACCTTTCTAGTGCCCCTCAAGACCCTTCTAAAGGCCCCCAGACCATTCTAGAGCCCCTCATGACCTTTCTAAAGGCCTCCAGACCCTTCTAGAGCCATTCAGGTCCTTACTAAAGGCCCCCAGACCCTTCTAATGCCCCTCAGGATCATTCTAAAGGCCCCGAGACCCTTGTAATGCCCCTCAGGGCCTTTCTAAATGCCCCCAGACCCTTCTAGTACTCCTCAGGATCATTCTAAAGGCCCCAAGACCCTTCTAGAGCCCCTCAGGACACTTCTAAAGGCCCCCAGACCCTTCTAGAGCCCCTCAGGACACTTCTAAAGGCCTCCAGACCCTTCTAGAGTACCGCAGGGTCTTTCTATAAGGCCCCCTGACCCTTCTAATGTCCCTCAGGGCCTTTCTAAAGGCCCCCAGACCTTTCTAGAGCCTTTCAGGACCCTTCTAAAGGCCCCCAGACCCTTCTAAAGGCCCCCAGACTCTTCTAGAACTCCTCAGGACCCTTCTAAAGGCCCCCAGACCCTTGTAGAGCCTCTCAGGACACATTTAAAGGCCCCCAGACCCTTCTAATGCCCCTCAGAACCCTTCCAAAGGCCCCCAGACCCTCCTAGAGCCCCTCAAGACATTTCAAAAGGCCTCCAGACCCTTCTAATGCACCTCACGGCCTTTCTAAAGGCCCCCAGACCCTCCTAGAGCCCCTCAAGACATTTCAAAAGGCCTCCAGACCCTTCTAATGCACCTCACGGCCTTTCTAAAGGCCCCCAGACCATTCTAGAACCCCTCAGGACCATTCTAAAGGCCCCCAGATACTTCTAGAGCCTCTCAGGACACTTTTAAAGGCCCCCAGACCCTTCTAATGCCCCTCAGGGCCGTTCTAAAGGCCCCCAGATTCTTCTAATGCCCCTCAGGACCCTTCTAAAGGCCCCCAGACCCTTCTAGACCCCCCCTTCTAGGACCCTTCAAGACCCTTCAAAATCCCCCCAGACCTTTCTAATGCCCCTCACGGCCTTTCTAAAGGCTCCCAGACCCTTCTAGAACCCCTCAGGACCATTCTAAAGGCCACCAGACCATTCTAGAACCCCTCAGGACCATTCTAAAGGCCACCAGACCGTTCTAGAGCCCCTCAGGACCTCTCTAGAGGCCCCCAGACACTTCTAATGCCCTTCACGGCCTTTCTAAATGCCCCGAGACCGTTCTAGAGCCCCTCAGGACATTCTAAAGGCCCCCAGACCCTTCTAGAGCCCCTCAGGACCCTTCTAAAGGCCCCCAGACCCTTCTAACGCCCCTCACAACGCTTCTAAAGGCCCCGAGACCCTTCTAGAGCCCCTCAGGACCCTTCTTAAGGCCCCCAGACCCTTCTAATGCCCCTCAGGGACTTTCTAAAGGCCCCCAGACCCTTCTAATGACCCTCAAGACCCATCAAAAGGCCCCCAGACCCTTCAAGATCCCCTCAGGACCCTTCTAATTGCCCCCAGACCCTTCTAATACCCCTCAGGACCCTTCTAAAGGCCCCCAGACCCTTCTAGAGCCCAACAAGACCTTTCTAAAGGCCCCCAGACCCTTCTAATGCCCCTCAGGGCCTTTCTAAAAGCCCCCAGACGCTTCTAGAGCCCCTCAGGGCCTTTCTAAAGGCCCCCAGACCCGTCTAGAGCCCGTCAGGACCCTTCTAAAGGCCCCAGACCCTCATAATGCCCCTCAGGGCCTTTCTAAATGCCCCCAGACCATTCTAGAACCCCTCAGAACCCTTCTAAAGGCCCCCAGACCCTTCTAGGGCCTCTCAGAACACTTTTAAAGGCCCCCAGACACTTCTAATGCCCCTCAGGGCCTTTCTAAAAGCACCCGGACCCTTCTAATGCCCCTCAGGACCCGTCTAAAGGCCCCCAGACCATTCTAATGCCCCTCAGGACCCTTCTAAAGGTCCCCGGACTCTTCTAGTGCCTTTCAGGACCCTTCTAAAGGCCCCCAGACCCTTCTAATGCCCCTCAGGGCCTTTCTGAAGGCCCCGAGACCTTTCTAGAGCATTTCAGGACCCTTCTAAAGGCCCCCAGACCCTTCTAATGCCTCTCAGGTCCTTTCTAAAGGCCCCCATACCATTCTAGAGCCTTTCAGGACCCTTCTAATGGCCCCCAGATCTTTCTAGTGCCCATCAGGACCCTTCTAGAGGTCGCTAGACCTTTCTAGTCCCCCTCAAGACCATTCTAAAGGCCCCCAGACCCTTCTAGAGCCACTCAGGACCTTCCTAAGGGCGCCCAGACCCTTCTAATGCCCCTAAGGAACCTTCTAAAGGCCCCCAGACCCTTCTAGAGCCCCTCAGGACCTTCCTAAAGGCCGCCGGACCCTTCTAATGCCCCTCAGGACCATTCTAAAGGCACCCAGTCCCTTCTAGAGCCCCTAAGGGCCTTTCTAAAGACCCCCATACCATTCTAGAGCCTTTCAGGACCCATCTAAAGGCCCGCACACCATTCTAGTGCCGCTCAGGACCCTTCTAAAGGTCCCTAGACCTTTCTAGTGCCCCTCAAGACCCTTCTAAAGGCCCCCAGACCATTCTAGAGCCCCTCATGACCTTTCTAAAGGCCTCCAGACCCTTCTAGAGCCATTCAGGTCCTTACTAAAGGCCCCCAGACCCTTCTAATGCCCCTCAGGATCATTCTAAAGGCCCCGAGACCCTTGTAATGCCCCTCAGGGCCTTTCTAAATGCCCCCAGACCCTTCTAGTACTCCTCAGGATCATTCTAAAGGCCCCAAGACCCTTCTAGAGCCCCTCAGGACACTTCTAAAGGCCCCCAGACCCTTCTAGAGCCCCTCAGGACACTTCTAAAGGCCTCCAGACCCTTCTAGAGTACCGCAGGGTCTTTCTATAAGGCCCCCTGACCCTTCTAATGTCCCTCAGGGCCTTTCTAAAGGCCCCCAGACCTTTCTAGAGCCTTTCAGGACCCTTCTAAAGGCCCCCAGACCCTTCTAGAGCCCCTCAGGACCCTTCTAAAGGCCCCCAGACTCTTCTAGAACTCCTCAGGACCCTTCTAAAGGCCCCCAGACCCTTGTAGAGCCTCTCAGGACACATTTAAAGGCCCCCAGACCCTTCTAATGCCCCTCAGAACCCTTCCAAAGGCCCCCAGACCCTCCTAGAGCCCCTCAAGACATTTCAAAAGGCCTCCAGACCCTTCTAATGCACCTCACGGCCTTTCTAAAGGCCCCCAGACCCTCCTAGAGCCCCTCAAGACATTTCAAAAGGCCTCCAGACCCTTCTAATGCACCTCACGGCCTTTCTAAAGGCCCCCAGACCATTCTAGAACCCCTCAGGACCATTCTAAAGGCCCCCAGATACTTCTAGAGCCTCTCAGGACACTTTTAAAGGCCCCCAGACCCTTCTAATGCCCCTCAGGGCCGTTCTAAAGGCCCCCAGATTCTTCTAATGCCCCTCAGGACCCTTCTAAAGGCCCCCAGACCCTTCTAGACCCCCCCTTCTAGGACCCTTCAAGACCCTTCAAAATCCCCCCAGACCTTTCTAATGCCCCTCACGGCCTTTCTAAAGGCTCCCAGACCCTTCTAGAACCCCTCAGGACCATTCTAAAGGCCACCAGACCATTCTAGAACCCCTCAGGACCATTCTAAAGGCCACCAGACCGTTCTAGAGCCCCTCAGGACCTCTCTAGAGGCCCCCAGACACTTCTAATGCCCTTCACGGCCTTTCTAAATGCCCCGAGACCGTTCTAGAGCCCCTCAGGACATTCTAAAGGCCCCCAGACCCTTCTAGAGCCCCTCAGGACCCTTCTAAAGGCCCCCAGACCCTTCTAACGCCCCTCACAACGCTTCTAAAGGCCCCGAGACCCTTCTAGAGCCCCTCAGGACCCTTCTTAAGGCCCCCAGACCCTTCTAATGCCCCTCAGGGACTTTCTAAAGGCCCCCAGACCCTTCTAATGACCCTCAAGACCCATCAAAAGGCCCCCAGACCCTTCAAGATCCCCTCAGGACCCTTCTAATTGCCCCCAGACCCTTCTAATACCCCTCAGGACCCTTCTAAAGGCCCCCAGACCCTTCTAGAGCCCAACAAGACCTTTCTAAAGGCCCCCAGACCCTTCTAATGCCCCTCAGGGCCTTTCTAAAAGCCCCCAGACGCTTCTAGAGCCCCTCAGGGCCTTTCTAAAGGCCCCCAGACCCGTCTAGAGCCCGTCAGGACCCTTCTAAAGGCCCCAGACCCTCATAATGCCCCTCAGGGCCTTTCTAAATGCCCCCAGACCATTCTAGAACCCCTCAGAACCCTTCTAAAGGCCCCCAGACCCTTCTAGGGCCTCTCAGAACACTTTTAAAGGCCCCCAGACACTTCTAATGCCCCTCAGGGCCTTTCTAAAAGCACCCGGACCCTTCTAATGCCCCTCAGGACCCGTCTAAAGGCCCCCAGACCATTCTAATGCCCCTCAGGACCCTTCTAAAGGTCCCCGGACTCTTCTAGTGCCTTTCAGGACCCTTCTAAAGGCCCCCAGACCCTTCTAATGCCCCTCAGGGCCTTTCTGAAGGCCCCGAGACCTTTCTAGAGCATTTCAGGACCCTTCTAAAGGCCCCCAGACCCTTCTAATGCCTCTCAGGTCCTTTCTAAAGGCCCCCATACCATTCTAGAGCCTTTCAGGACCCTTCTAATGGCCCCCAGATCTTTCTAGTGCCCATCAGGACCCTTCTAGAGGTCGCTAGACCTTTCTAGTCCCCCTCAAGACCATTCTAAAGGCCCCCAGACCCTTCTAGAGCCACTCAGGACCTTCCTAAGGGCGCCCAGACCCTTCTAATGCCCCTAAGGAACCTTCTAAAGGCCCCCAGACCCTTCTAGAGCCCCTCAGGACCTTCCTAAAGGCCGCCGGACCCTTCTAATGCCCCTCAGGACCATTCTAAAGGCACCCAGTCCCTTCTAGAGCCCCTAAGGGCCTTTCTAAAGACCCCCATACCATTCTAGAGCCTTTCAGGACCCATCTAAAGGCCCGCACACCATTCTAGTGCCGCTCAGGACCCTTCTAAAGGTCCCTAGACCTTTCTAGTGCCCCTCAAGACCCTTCTAAAGGCCCCCAGACCATTCTAGAGCCCCTCATGACCTTTCTAAAGGCCTCCAGACCCTTCTAGAGCCATTCAGGTCCTTACTAAAGGCCCCCAGACCCTTCTAATGCCCCTCAGGATCATTCTAAAGGCCCCGAGACCCTTGTAATGCCCCTCAGGGCCTTTCTAAATGCCCCCAGACCCTTCTAGTACTCCTCAGGATCATTCTAAAGGCCCCAAGACCCTTCTAGAGCCCCTCAGGACACTTCTAAAGGCCCCCAGACCCTTCTAGAGCCCCTCAGGACACTTCTAAAGGCCTCCAGACCCTTCTAGAGTACCGCAGGGTCTTTCTATAAGGCCCCCTGACCCTTCTAATGTCCCTCAGGGCCTTTCTAAAGGCCCCCAGACCTTTCTAGAGCCTTTCAGGACCCTTCTAAAGGCCCCCAGACCCTTCTAAAGGCCCCCAGACTCTTCTAGAACTCCTCAGGACCCTTCTAAAGGCCCCCAGACCCTTGTAGAGCCTCTCAGGACACATTTAAAGGCCCCCAGACCCTTCTAATGCCCCTCAGAACCCTTCCAAAGGCCCCCAGACCCTCCTAGAGCCCCTCAAGACATTTCAAAAGGCCTCCAGACCCTTCTAATGCACCTCACGGCCTTTCTAAAGGCCCCCAGACCCTCCTAGAGCCCCTCAAGACATTTCAAAAGGCCTCCAGACCCTTCTAATGCACCTCACGGCCTTTCTAAAGGCCCCCAGACCATTCTAGAACCCCTCAGGACCATTCTAAAGGCCCCCAGATACTTCTAGAGCCTCTCAGGACACTTTTAAAGGCCCCCAGACCCTTCTAATGCCCCTCAGGGCCGTTCTAAAGGCCCCCAGATTCTTCTAATGCCCCTCAGGACCCTTCTAAAGGCCCCCAGACCCTTCTAGACCCCCCCTTCTAGGACCCTTCAAGACCCTTCAAAATCCCCCCAGACCTTTCTAATGCCCCTCACGGCCTTTCTAAAGGCTCCCAGACCCTTCTAGAACCCCTCAGGACCATTCTAAAGGCCACCAGACCATTCTAGAACCCCTCAGGACCATTCTAAAGGCCACCAGACCGTTCTAGAGCCCCTCAGGACCTCTCTAGAGGCCCCCAGACACTTCTAATGCCCTTCACGGCCTTTCTAAATGCCCCGAGACCGTTCTAGAGCCCCTCAGGACATTCTAAAGGCCCCCAGACCCTTCTAGAGCCCCTCAGGACCCTTCTAAAGGCCCCCAGACCCTTCTAACGCCCCTCACAACGCTTCTAAAGGCCCCGAGACCCTTCTAGAGCCCCTCAGGACCCTTCTTAAGGCCCCCAGACCCTTCTAATGCCCCTCAGGGACTTTCTAAAGGCCCCCAGACCCTTCTAATGACCCTCAAGACCCATCAAAAGGCCCCCAGACCCTTCAAGATCCCCTCAGGACCCTTCTAATTGCCCCCAGACCCTTCTAATACCCCTCAGGACCCTTCTAAAGGCCCCCAGACCCTTCTAGAGCCCAACAAGACCTTTCTAAAGGCCCCCAGACCCTTCTAATGCCCCTCAGGGCCTTTCTAAAAGCCCCCAGACGCTTCTAGAGCCCCTCAGGGCCTTTCTAAAGGCCCCCAGACCCGTCTAGAGCCCGTCAGGACCCTTCTAAAGGCCCCAGACCCTCATAATGCCCCTCAGGGCCTTTCTAAATGCCCCCAGACCATTCTAGAACCCCTCAGAACCCTTCTAAAGGCCCCCAGACCCTTCTAGGGCCTCTCAGAACACTTTTAAAGGCCCCCAGACACTTCTAATGCCCCTCAGGGCCTTTCTAAAAGCACCCGGACCCTTCTAATGCCCCTCAGGACCCGTCTAAAGGCCCCCAGACCATTCTAATGCCCCTCAGGACCCTTCTAAAGGTCCCCGGACTCTTCTAGTGCCTTTCAGGACCCTTCTAAAGGCCCCCAGACCCTTCTAATGCCCCTCAGGGCCTTTCTGAAGGCCCCGAGACCTTTCTAGAGCATTTCAGGACCCTTCTAAAGGCCCCCAGACCCTTCTAATGCCTCTCAGGTCCTTTCTAAAGGCCCCCATACCATTCTAGAGCCTTTCAGGACCCTTCTAATGGCCCCCAGATCTTTCTAGTGCCCATCAGGACCCTTCTAGAGGTCGCTAGACCTTTCTAGTCCCCCTCAAGACCATTCTAAAGGCCCCCAGACCCTTCTAGAGCCACTCAGGACCTTCCTAAGGGCGCCCAGACCCTTCTAATGCCCCTAAGGAACCTTCTAAAGGCCCCCAGACCCTTCTAGAGCCCCTCAGGACCTTCCTAAAGGCCGCCGGACCCTTCTAATGCCCCTCAGGACCATTCTAAAGGCACCCAGTCCCTTCTAGAGCCCCTAAGGGCCTTTCTAAAGACCCCCATACCATTCTAGAGCCTTTCAGGACCCATCTAAAGGCCCGCACACCATTCTAGTGCCGCTCAGGACCCTTCTAAAGGTCCCTAGACCTTTCTAGTGCCCCTCAAGACCCTTCTAAAGGCCCCCAGACCATTCTAGAGCCCCTCATGACCTTTCTAAAGGCCTCCAGACCCTTCTAGAGCCATTCAGGTCCTTACTAAAGGCCCCCAGACCCTTCTAATGCCCCTCAGGATCATTCTAAAGGCCCCGAGACCCTTGTAATGCCCCTCAGGGCCTTTCTAAATGCCCCCAGACCCTTCTAGTACTCCTCAGGATCATTCTAAAGGCCCCAAGACCCTTCTAGAGCCCCTCAGGACACTTCTAAAGGCCCCCAGACCCTTCTAGAGCCCCTCAGGACACTTCTAAAGGCCTCCAGACCCTTCTAGAGTACCGCAGGGTCTTTCTATAAGGCCCCCTGACCCTTCTAATGTCCCTCAGGGCCTTTCTAAAGGCCCCCAGACCTTTCTAGAGCCTTTCAGGACCCTTCTAAAGGCCCCCAGACCCTTCTAGAGCCCCTCAGGACCCTTCTAAAGGCCCCCAGACTCTTCTAGAACTCCTCAGGACCCTTCTAAAGGCCCCCAGACCCTTGTAGAGCCTCTCAGGACACATTTAAAGGCCCCCAGACCCTTCTAATGCCCCTCAGAACCCTTCCAAAGGCCCCCAGACCCTCCTAGAGCCCCTCAAGACATTTCAAAAGGCCTCCAGACCCTTCTAATGCACCTCACGGCCTTTCTAAAGGCCCCCAGACCCTCCTAGAGCCCCTCAAGACATTTCAAAAGGCCTCCAGACCCTTCTAATGCACCTCACGGCCTTTCTAAAGGCCCCCAGACCATTCTAGAACCCCTCAGGACCATTCTAAAGGCCCCCAGATACTTCTAGAGCCTCTCAGGACACTTTTAAAGGCCCCCAGACCCTTCTAATGCCCCTCAGGGCCGTTCTAAAGGCCCCCAGATTCTTCTAATGCCCCTCAGGACCCTTCTAAAGGCCCCCAGACCCTTCTAGACCCCCCCTTCTAGGACCCTTCAAGACCCTTCAAAATCCCCCCAGACCTTTCTAATGCCCCTCACGGCCTTTCTAAAGGCTCCCAGACCCTTCTAGAACCCCTCAGGACCATTCTAAAGGCCACCAGACCATTCTAGAACCCCTCAGGACCATTCTAAAGGCCACCAGACCGTTCTAGAGCCCCTCAGGACCTCTCTAGAGGCCCCCAGACACTTCTAATGCCCTTCACGGCCTTTCTAAATGCCCCGAGACCGTTCTAGAGCCCCTCAGGACATTCTAAAGGCCCCCAGACCCTTCTAGAGCCCCTCAGGACCCTTCTAAAGGCCCCCAGACCCTTCTAACGCCCCTCACAACGCTTCTAAAGGCCGCGAGACCCTTCTAGAGCCCCTCAGGACCCTTCTTAAGGCCCCCAGACCCTTCTAATGCCCCTCAGGGACTTTCTAAAGGCCCCCAGACCCTTCTAATGACCCTCAAGACCCATCAAAAGGCCCCCAGACCCTTCAAGATCCCCTCAGGACCCTTCTAATTGCCCCCAGACCCTTCTAATACCCCTCAGGACCCTTCTAAAGGCCCCCAGACCCTTCTAGAGCCCAACAAGACCTTTCTAAAGGCCCCCAGACCCTTCTAATGCCCCTCAGGGCCTTTCTAAAAGCCCCCAGACGCTTCTAGAGCCCCTCAGGGCCTTTCTAAAGACCCCCAGACCCGTCTAGAGCCCGTCAGGACCCTTCTAAAGGCCCCAGACCCTCATAATGCCCCTCAGGGCCTTTCTAAATGCCCCCAGACCATTCTAGAACCCCTCAGAACCCTTCTAAAGGCCCCCAGACCCTTCTAGGGCCTCTCAGAACACTTTTAAAGGCCCCCAGACACTTCTAATGCCCCTCAGGGCCTTTCTAAAAGCACCCGGACCCTTCTAATGCCCCTCAGGACCCGTCTAAAGGCCCCCAGACCATTCTAATGCCCCTCAGGACCCTTCTAAAGGTCCCCGGACTCTTCTAGTGCCTTTCAGGACCCTTCTAAAGGCCCCCAGACCCTTCTAATGCCCCTCAGGGCCTTTCTGAAGGCCCCGAGACCTTTCTAGAGCATTTCAGGACCCTTCTAAAGGCCCCCAGACCCTTCTAATGCCTCTCAGGTCCTTTCTAAAGGCCCCCATACCATTCTAGAGCCTTTCAGGACCCTTCTAATGGCCCCCAGATCTTTCTAGTGCCCATCAGGACCCTTCTAGAGGTCGCTAGACCTTTCTAGTCCCCCTCAAGACCATTCTAAAGGCCCCCAGACCCTTCTAGAGCCACTCAGGACCTTCCTAAGGGCGCCCAGACCCTTCTAATGCCCCTAAGGAACCTTCTAAAGGCCCCCAGACCCTTCTAGAGCCCCTCAGGACCTTCCTAAAGGCCGCCGGACCCTTCTAATGCCCCTCAGGACCATTCTAAAGGCACCCAGTCCCTTCTAGAGCCCCTAAGGGCCTTTCTAAAGACCCCCATACCATTCTAGAGCCTTTCAGGACCCATCTAAAGGCCCGCACACCATTCTAGTGCCGCTCAGGACCCTTCTAAAGGTCCCTAGACCTTTCTAGTGCCCCTCAAGACCCTTCTAAAGGCCCCCAGACCATTCTAGAGCCCCTCATGACCTTTCTAAAGGCCTCCAGACCCTTCTAGAGCCATTCAGGTCCTTACTAAAGGCCCCCAGACCCTTCTAATGCCCCTCAGGATCATTCTAAAGGCCCCGAGACCCTTGTAATGCCCCTCAGGGCCTTTCTAAATGCCCCCAGACCCTTCTAGTACTCCTCAGGATCATTCTAAAGGCCCCAAGACCCTTCTAGAGCCCCTCAGGACACTTCTAAAGGCCCCCAGACCCTTCTAGAGCCCCTCAGGACACTTCTAAAGGCCTCCAGACCCTTCTAGAGTACCGCAGGGTCTTTCTATAAGGCCCCCTGACCCTTCTAATGTCCCTCAGGGCCTTTCTAAAGGCCCCCAGACCTTTCTAGAGCCTTTCAGGACCCTTCTAAAGGCCCCCAGACCCTTCTAGAGCCCCTCAGGACCCTTCTAAAGGCCCCCAGACTCTTCTAGAACTCCTCAGGACCCTTCTAAAGGCCCCCAGACCCTTGTAGAGCCTCTCAGGACACATTTAAAGGCCCCCAGACCCTTCTAATGCCCCTCAGAACCCTTCCAAAGGCCCCCAGACCCTCCTAGAGCCCCTCAAGACATTTCAAAAGGCCTCCAGACCCTTCTAATGCACCTCACGGCCTTTCTAAAGGCCCCCAGACCCTCCTAGAGCCCCTCAAGACATTTCAAAAGGCCTCCAGACCCTTCTAATGCACCTCACGGCCTTTCTAAAGGCCCCCAGACCATTCTAGAACCCCTCAGGACCATTCTAAAGGCCCCCAGATACTTCTAGAGCCTCTCAGGACACTTTTAAAGGCCCCCAGACCCTTCTAATGCCCCTCAGGGCCGTTCTAAAGGCCCCCAGATTCTTCTAATGCCCCTCAGGACCCTTCTAAAGGCCCCCAGACCCTTCTAGACCCCCCCTTCTAGGACCCTTCAAGACCCTTCAAAATCCCCCCAGACCTTTCTAATGCCCCTCACGGCCTTTCTAAAGGCTCCCAGACCCTTCTAGAACCCCTCAGGACCATTCTAAAGGCCACCAGACCATTCTAGAACCCCTCAGGACCATTCTAAAGGCCACCAGACCGTTCTAGAGCCCCTCAGGACCTCTCTAGAGGCCCCCAGACACTTCTAATGCCCTTCACGGCCTTTCTAAATGCCCCGAGACCGTTCTAGAGCCCCTCAGGACATTCTAAAGGCCCCCAGACCCTTCTAGAGCCCCTCAGGACCCTTCTAAAGGCCCCCAGACCCTTCTAACGCCCCTCACAACGCTTCTAAAGGCCCCGAGACCCTTCTAGAGCCCCTCAGGACCCTTCTTAAGGCCCCCAGACCCTTCTAATGCCCCTCAGGGACTTTCTAAAGGCCCCCAGACCCTTCTAATGACCCTCAAGACCCATCAAAAGGCCCCCAGACCCTTCAAGATCCCCTCAGGACCCTTCTAATTGCCCCCAGACCCTTCTAATACCCCTCAGGACCCTTCTAAAGGCCCCCAGACCCTTCTAGAGCCCAACAAGACCTTTCTAAAGGCCCCCAGACCCTTCTAATGCCCCTCAGGGCCTTTCTAAAAGCCCCCAGACGCTTCTAGAGCCCCTCAGGGCCTTTCTAAAGGCCCCCAGACCCGTCTAGAGCCCGTCAGGACCCTTCTAAAGGCCCCAGACCCTCATAATGCCCCTCAGGGCCTTTCTAAATGCCCCCAGACCATTCTAGAACCCCTCAGAACCCTTCTAAAGGCCCCCAGACCCTTCTAGGGCCTCTCAGAACACTTTTAAAGGCCCCCAGACACTTCTAATGCCCCTCAGGGCCTTTCTAAAAGCACCCGGACCCTTCTAATGCCCCTCAGGACCCGTCTAAAGGCCCCCAGACCATTCTAATGCCCCTCAGGACCCTTCTAAAGGTCCCCGGACTCTTCTAGTGCCTTTCAGGACCCTTCTAAAGGCCCCCAGACCCTTCTAATGCCCCTCAGGGCCTTTCTGAAGGCCCCGAGACCTTTCTAGAGCATTTCAGGACCCTTCTAAAGGCCCCCAGACCCTTCTAATGCCTCTCAGGTCCTTTCTAAAGGCCCCCATACCATTCTAGAGCCTTTCAGGACCCTTCTAATGGCCCCCAGATCTTTCTAGTGCCCATCAGGACCCTTCTAGAGGTCGCTAGACCTTTCTAGTCCCCCTCAAGACCATTCTAAAGGCCCCCAGACCCTTCTAGAGCCACTCAGGACCTTCCTAAGGGCGCCCAGACCCTTCTAATGCCCCTAAGGAACCTTCTAAAGGCCCCCAGACCCTTCTAGAGCCCCTCAGGACCTTCCTAAAGGCCGCCGGACCCTTCTAATGCCCCTCAGGACCATTCTAAAGGCACCCAGTCCCTTCTAGAGCCCCTAAGGGCCTTTCTAAAGACCCCCATACCATTCTAGAGCCTTTCAGGACCCATCTAAAGGCCCGCACACCATTCTAGTGCCGCTCAGGACCCTTCTAAAGGTCCCTAGACCTTTCTAGTGCCCCTCAGGACCCTTCTAAAGGCCCCCAGACCATTCTAGAGCCCCTCATGACCTTTCTAAAGGCCTCCAGACCCTTCTAGAGCCATTCAGGTCCTTACTAAAGGCCCCCAGACCCTTCTAATGCCCCTCAGGATCATTCTAAAGGCCCCGAGACCCTTGTAATGCCCCTCAGGGCCTTTCTAAATGCCCCCAGACCCTTCTAGTACTCCTCAGGATCATTCTAAAGGCCCCAAGACCCTTCTAGAGCCCCTCAGGACACTTCTAAAGGCCCCCAGACCCTTCTAGAGCCCCTCAGGACACTTCTAAAGGCCTCCAGACCCTTCTAGAGTACCGCAGGGTCTTTCTATAAGGCCCCCTGACCCTTCTAATGTCCCTCAGGGCCTTTCTAAAGGCCCCCAGACCTTTCTAGAGCCTTTCAGGACCCTTCTAAAGGCCCCCAGACCCTTCTAAAGGCCCCCAGACTCTTCTAGAACTCCTCAGGACCCTTCTAAAGGCCCCCAGACCCTTGTAGAGCCTCTCAGGACACATTTAAAGGCCCCCAGACCCTTCTAATGCCCCTCAGAACCCTTCCAAAGGCCCCCAGACCCTCCTAGAGCCCCTCAAGACATTTCAAAAGGCCTCCAGACCCTTCTAATGCACCTCACGGCCTTTCTAAAGGCCCCCAGACCCTCCTAGAGCCCCTCAAGACATTTCAAAAGGCCTCCAGACCCTTCTAATGCACCTCACGGCCTTTCTAAAGGCCCCCAGACCATTCTAGAACCCCTCAGGACCATTCTAAAGGCCCCCAGATACTTCTAGAGCCTCTCAGGACACTTTTAAAGGCCCCCAGACCCTTCTAATGCCCCTCAGGGCCGTTCTAAAGGCCCCCAGATTCTTCTAATGCCCCTCAGGACCCTTCTAAAGGCCCCCAGACCCTTCTAGACCCCCCCTTCTAGGACCCTTCAAGACCCTTCAAAATCCCCCCAGACCTTTCTAATGCCCCTCACAGCCTTTCTAAAGGCTCCCAGACCCTTCTAGAACCCCTCAGGACCATTCTAAAGGCCACCAGACCATTCTAGAACCCCTCAGGACCATTCTAAAGGCCACCAGACCGTTCTAGAGCCCCTCAGGACCTCTCTAGAGGCCCCCAGACACTTCTAATGCCCTTCACGGCCTTTCTAAATGCCCCGAGACCGTTCTAGAGCCCCTCAGGACATTCTAAAGGCCCCCAGACCCTTCTAGAGCCCCTCAGGACCCTTCTAAAGGCCCCCAGACCCTTCTAACGCCCCTCACAACGCTTCTAAAGGCCCCGAGACCCTTCTAGAGCCCCTCAGGACCCTTCTTAAGGCCCCCAGACCCTTCTAATGCCCCTCAGGGACTTTCTAAAGGCCCCCAGACCCTTCTAATGACCCTCAAGACCCATCAAAAGGCCCCCAGACCCTTCAAGATCCCCTCAGGACCCTTCTAATTGCCCCCAGACCCTTCTAATACCCCTCAGGACCCTTCTAAAGGCCCCCAGACCCTTCTAGAGCCCAACAAGACCTTTCTAAAGGCCCCCAGACCCTTCTAATGCCCCTCAGGGCCTTTCTAAAAGCCCCCAGACGCTTCTAGAGCCCCTCAGGGCCTTTCTAAAGGCCCCCAGACCCGTCTAGAGCCCGTCAGGACCCTTCTAAAGGCCCCAGACCCTCATAATGCCCCTCAGGGCCTTTCTAAATGCCCCCAGACCATTCTAGAACCCCTCAGAACCCTTCTAAAGGCCCCCAGACCCTTCTAGGGCCTCTCAGAACACTTTTAAAGGCCCCCAGACACTTCTAATGCCCCTCAGGGCCTTTCTAAAAGCACCCGGACCCTTCTAATGCCCCTCAGGACCCGTCTAAAGGCCCCCAGACCATTCTAATGCCCCTCAGGACCCTTCTAAAGGTCCCCGGACTCTTCTAGTGCCTTTCAGGACCCTTCTAAAGGCCCCCAGACCCTTCTAATGCCCCTCAGGGCCTTTCTGAAGGCCCCGAGACCTTTCTAGAGCATTTCAGGACCCTTCTAAAGGCCCCCAGACCCTTCTAATGCCTCTCAGGTCCTTTCTAAAGGCCCCCATACCATTCTAGAGCCTTTCAGGACCCTTCTAATGGCCCCCAGATCTTTCTAGTGCCCATCAGGACCCTTCTAGAGGTCGCTAGACCTTTCTAGTCCCCCTCAAGACCATTCTAAAGGCCCCCAGACCCTTCTAGAGCCACTCAGGACCTTCCTAAGGGCGCCCAGACCCTTCTAATGCCCCTAAGGAACCTTCTAAAGGCCCCCAGACCCTTCTAGAGCCCCTCAGGACCTTCCTAAAGGCCGCCGGACCCTTCTAATGCCCCTCAGGACCATTCTAAAGGCACCCAGTCCCTTCTAGAGCCCCTAAGGGCCTTTCTAAAGACCCCCATACCATTCTAGAGCCTTTCAGGACCCATCTAAAGGCCCGCACACCATTCTAGTGCCGCTCAGGACCCTTCTAAAGGTCCCTAGACCTTTCTAGTGCCCCTCAAGACCCTTCTAAAGGCCCCCAGACCATTCTAGAGCCCCTCATGACCTTTCTAAAGGCCTCCAGACCCTTCTAGAGCCATTCAGGTCCTTACTAAAGGCCCCCAGACCCTTCTAATGCCCCTCAGGATCATTCTAAAGGCCCCGAGACCCTTGTAATGCCCCTCAGGGCCTTTCTAAATGCCCCCAGACCCTTCTAGTACTCCTCAGGATCATTCTAAAGGCCCCAAGACCCTTCTAGAGCCCCTCAGGACACTTCTAAAGGCCCCCAGACCCTTCTAGAGCCCCTCAGGACACTTCTAAAGGCCTCCAGACCCTTCTAGAGTACCGCAGGGTCTTTCTATAAGGCCCCCTGACCCTTCTAATGTCCCTCAGGGCCTTTCTAAAGGCCCCCAGACCTTTCTAGAGCCTTTCAGGACCCTTCTAAAGGCCCCCAGACCCTTCTAGAGCCCCTCAGGACCCTTCTAAAGGCCCCCAGACTCTTCTAGAACTCCTCAGGACCCTTCTAAAGGCCCCCAGACCCTTGTAGAGCCTCTCAGGACACATTTAAAGGCCCCCAGACCCTTCTAATGCCCCTCAGAACCCTTCCAAAGGCCCCCAGACCCTCCTAGAGCCCCTCAAGACATTTCAAAAGGCCTCCAGACCCTTCTAATGCACCTCACGGCCTTTCTAAAGGCCCCCAGACCATTCTAGAACCCCTCAGGACCATTCTAAAGGCCCCCAGATACTTCTAGAGCCTCTCAGGACACTTTTAAAGGCCCCCAGACCCTTCTAATGCCCCTCAGGGCCGTTCTAAAGGCCCCCAGATTCTTCTAATGCCCCTCAGGACCCTTCTAAAGGCCCCCAGACCCTTCTAGACCCCCCCTTCTAGGACCCTTCAAGACCCTTCAAAATCCCCCCAGACCTTTCTAATGCCCCTCACGGCCTTTCTAAAGGCTCCCAGACCCTTCTAGAACCCCTCAGGACCATTCTAAAGGCCACCAGACCATTCTAGAACCCCTCAGGACCATTCTAAAGGCCACCAGACCGTTCTAGAGCCCCTCAGGACCTCTCTAGAGGCCCCCAGACACTTCTAATGCCCTTCACGGCCTTTCTAAATGCCCCGAGACCGTTCTAGAGCCCCTCAGGACATTCTAAAGGCCCCCAGACCCTTCTAGAGCCCCTCAGGACCCTTCTAAAGGCCCCCAGACCCTTCTAACGCCCCTCACAACGCTTCTAAAGGCCCCGAGACCCTTCTAGAGCCCCTCAGGACCCTTCTTAAGGCCCCCAGACCCTTCTAATGCCCCTCAGGGACTTTCTAAAGGCCCCCAGACCCTTCTAATGACCCTCAAGACCCATCAAAAGGCCCCCAGACCCTTCAAGATCCCCTCAGGACCCTTCTAATTGCCCCCAGACCCTTCTAATACCCCTCAGGACCCTTCTAAAGGCCCCCAGACCCTTCTAGAGCCCAACAAGACCTTTCTAAAGGCCCCCAGACCCTTCTAATGCCCCTCAGGGCCTTTCTAAAAGCCCCCAGACGCTTCTAGAGCCCCTCAGGGCCTTTCTAAAGGCCCCCAGACCCGTCTAGAGCCCGTCAGGACCCTTCTAAAGGCCCCAGACCCTCATAATGCCCCTCAGGGCCTTTCTAAATGCCCCCAGACCATTCTAGAACCCCTCAGAACCCTTCTAAAGGCCCCCAGACCCTTCTAGGGCCTCTCAGAACACTTTTAAAGGCCCCCAGACACTTCTAATGCCCCTCAGGGCCTTTCTAAAAGCACCCGGACCCTTCTAATGCCCCTCAGGACCCGTCTAAAGGCCCCCAGACCATTCTAATGCCCCTCAGGACCCTTCTAAAGGTCCCCGGACTCTTCTAGTGCCTTTCAGGACCCTTCTAAAGGCCCCCAGACCCTTCTAATGCCCCTCAGGGCCTTTCTGAAGGCCCCGAGACCTTTCTAGAGCATTTCAGGACCCTTCTAAAGGCCCCCAGACCCTTCTAATGCCTCTCAGGTCCTTTCTAAAGGCCCCCATACCATTCTAGAGCCTTTCAGGACCCTTCTAATGGCCCCCAGATCTTTCTAGTGCCCATCAGGACCCTTCTAGAGGTCGCTAGACCTTTCTAGTCCCCCTCAAGACCATTCTAAAGGCCCCCAGACCCTTCTAGAGCCACTCAGGACCTTCCTAAGGGCGCCCAGACCCTTCTAATGCCCCTAAGGAACCTTCTAAAGGCCCCCAGACCCTTCTAGAGCCCCTCAGGACCTTCCTAAAGGCCGCCGGACCCTTCTAATGCCCCTCAGGACCATTCTAAAGGCACCCAGTCCCTTCTAGAGCCCCTAAGGGCCTTTCTAAAGACCCCCATACCATTCTAGAGCCTTTCAGGACCCATCTAAAGGCCCGCACACCATTCTAGTGCCGCTCAGGACCCTTCTAAAGGTCCCTAGACCTTTCTAGTGCCCCTCAAGACCCTTCTAAAGGCCCCCAGACCATTCTAGAGCCCCTCATGACCTTTCTAAAGGCCTCCAGACCCTTCTAGAGCCATTCAGGTCCTTACTAAAGGCCCCCAGACCCTTCTAATGCCCCTCAGGATCATTCTAAAGGCCCCGAGACCCTTGTAATGCCCCTCAGGGCCTTTCTAAATGCCCCCAGACCCTTCTAGTACTCCTCAGGATCATTCTAAAGGCCCCAAGACCCTTCTAGAGCCCCTCAGGACACTTCTAAAGGCCCCCAGACCCTTCTAGAGCCCCTCAGGACACTTCTAAAGGCCTCCAGACCCTTCTAGAGTACCGCAGGGTCTTTCTATAAGGCCCCCTGACCCTTCTAATGTCCCTCAGGGCCTTTCTAAAGGCCCCCAGACCTTTCTAGAGCCTTTCAGGACCCTTCTAAAGGCCCCCAGACCCTTCTAGAGCCCCTCAGGACCCTTCTAAAGGCCCCCAGACTCTTCTAGAACTCCTCAGGACCCTTCTAAAGGCCCCCAGACCCTTGTAGAGCCTCTCAGGACACATTTAAAGGCCCCCAGACCCTTCTAATGCCCCTCAGAACCCTTCCAAAGGCCCCCAGACCCTCCTAGAGCCCCTCAAGACATTTCAAAAGGCCTCCAGACCCTTCTAATGCACCTCACGGCCTTTCTAAAGGCCCCCAGACCATTCTAGAACCCCTCAGGACCATTCTAAAGGCCCCCAGATACTTCTAGAGCCTCTCAGGACACTTTTAAAGGCCCCCAGACCCTTCTAATGCCCCTCAGGGCCGTTCTAAAGGCCCCCAGATTCTTCTAATGCCCCTCAGGACCCTTCTAAAGGCCCCCAGACCCTTCTAGACCCCCCCTTCTAGGACCCTTCAAGACCCTTCAAAATCCCCCCAGACCTTTCTAATGCCCCTCACGGCCTTTCTAAAGGCTCCCAGACCCTTCTAGAACCCCTCAGGACCATTCTAAAGGCCACCAGACCATTCTAGAACCCCTCAGGACCATTCTAAAGGCCACCAGACCGTTCTAGAGCCCCTCAGGACCTCTCTAGAGGCCCCCAGACACTTCTAATGCCCTTCACGGCCTTTCTAAATGCCCCGAGACCGTTCTAGAGCCCCTCAGGACATTCTAAAGGCCCCCAGACCCTTCTAGAGCCCCTCAGGACCCTTCTAAAGGCCCCCAGACCCTTCTAACGCCCCTCACAACGCTTCTAAAGGCCCCGAGACCCTTCTAGAGCCCCTCAGGACCCTTCTTAAGGCCCCCAGACCCTTCTAATGCCCCTCAGGGACTTTCTAAAGGCCCCCAGACCCTTCTAATGACCCTCAAGACCCATCAAAAGGCCCCCAGACCCTTCAAGATCCCCTCAGGACCCTTCTAATTGCCCCCAGACCCTTCTAATACCCCTCAGGACCCTTCTAAAGGCCCCCAGACCCTTCTAGAGCCCAACAAGACCTTTCTAAAGGCCCCCAGACCCTTCTAATGCCCCTCAGGGCCTTTCTAAAAGCCCCCAGACGCTTCTAGAGCCCCTCAGGGCCTTTCTAAAGGCCCCCAGACCCGTCTAGAGCCCGTCAGGACCCTTCTAAAGGCCCCAGACCCTCATAATGCCCCTCAGGGCCTTTCTAAATGCCCCCAGACCATTCTAGAACCCCTCAGAACCCTTCTAAAGGCCCCCAGACCCTTCTAGGGCCTCTCAGAACACTTTTAAAGGCCCCCAGACACTTCTAATGCCCCTCAGGGCCTTTCTAAAAGCACCCGGACCCTTCTAATGCCCCTCAGGACCTGTCTAAAGGCCCCCAGACCATTCTAATGCCCCTCAGGACCCTTCTAAAGGTCCCCGGACTCTTCTAGTGCCTTTCAGGACCCTTCTAAAGGCCCCCAGACCCTTCTAATGCCCCTCAGGGCCTTTCTGAAGGCCCCGAGACCTTTCTAGAGCATTTCAGGACCCTTCTAAAGGCCCCCAGACCCTTCTAATGCCTCTCAGGTCCTTTCTAAAGGCCCCCATACCATTCTAGAGCCTTTCAGGACCCTTCTAATGGCCCCCAGATCTTTCTAGTGCCCATCAGGACCCTTCTAGAGGTCGCTAGACCTTTCTAGTCCCCCTCAAGACCATTCTAAAGGCCCCCAGACCCTTCTAGAGCCACTCAGGACCTTCCTAAGGGCGCCCAGACCCTTCTAATGCCCCTAAGGAACCTTCTAAAGGCCCCCAGACCCTTCTAGAGCCCCTCAGGACCTTCCTAAAGGCCGCCGGACCCTTCTAATGCCCCTCAGGACCATTCTAAAGGCACCCAGTCCCTTCTAGAGCCCCTAAGGGCCTTTCTAAAGACCCCCATACCATTCTAGAGCCTTTCAGGACCCATCTAAAGGCCCGCACACCATTCTAGTGCCGCTCAGGACCCTTCTAAAGGTCCCTAGACCTTTCTAGTGCCCCTCAAGACCCTTCTAAAGGCCCCCAGACCATCCTAGAGCCCCTCATGACCTTTCTAAAGGCCTCCAGACCCTTCTAGAGCCATTCAGGTCCTTACTAAAGGCCCCCAGACCCTTCTAATGCCCCTCAGGATCATTCTAAAGGCCCCGAGACCCTTGTAATGCCCCTCAGGGCCTTTCTAAATGCCCCCAGACCCTTCTAGTACTCCTCAGGATCATTCTAAAGGCCCCAAGACCCTTCTAGAGCCCCTCAGGACACTTCTAAAGGCCCCCAGACCCTTCTAGAGCCCCTCAGGACACTTCTAAAGGCCTCCAGACCCTTCTAGAGTACCGCAGGGTCTTTCTATAAGGCCCCCTGACCCTTCTAATGTCCCTCAGGGCCTTTCTAAAGGCCCCCAGACCTTTCTAGAGCCTTTCAGGACCCTTCTAAAGGCCCCCAGACCCTTCTAGAGCCCCTCAGGACCCTTCTAAAGGCCCCCAGACTCTTCTAGAACTCCTCAGGACCCTTCTAAAGGCCCCCAGACCCTTGTAGAGCCTCTCAGGACACATTTAAAGGCCCCCAGACCCTTCTAATGCCCCTCAGAACCCTTCCAAAGGCCCCCAGACCCTCCTAGAGCCCCTCAAGACATTTCAAAAGGCCTCCAGACCCTTCTAATGCACCTCACGGCCTTTCTAAAGGCCCCCAGACCCTCCTAGAGCCCCTCAAGACATTTCAAAAGGCCTCCAGACCCTTCTAATGCACCTCACGGCCTTTCTAAAGGCCCCCAGACCATTCTAGAACCCCTCAGGACCATTCTAAAGGCCCCCAGATACTTCTAGAGCCTCTCAGGACACTTTTAAAGGCCCCCAGACCCTTCTAATGCCCCTCAGGGCCGTTCTAAAGGCCCCCAGATTCTTCTAATGCCCCTCAGGACCCTTCTAAAGGCCCCCAGACCCTTCTAGACCCCCCCTTCTAGGACCCTTCAAGACCCTTCAAAATCCCCCCAGACCTTTCTAATGCCCCTCACGGCCTTTCTAAAGGCTCCCAGACCCTTCTAGAACCCCTCAGGACCATTCTAAAGGCCACCAGACCATTCTAGAACCCCTCAGGACCATTCTAAAGGCCACCAGACCGTTCTAGAGCCCCTCAGGACCTCTCTAGAGGCCCCCAGACACTTCTAATGCCCTTCACGGCCTTTCTAAATGCCCCGAGACCGTTCTAGAGCCCCTCAGGACATTCTAAAGGCCCCCAGACCCTTCTAGAGCCCCTCAGGACCCTTCTAAAGGCCCCCAGACCCTTCTAACGCCCCTCACAACGCTTCTAAAGGCCCCGAGACCCTTCTAGAGCCCCTCAGGACCCTTCTTAAGGCCCCCAGACCCTTCTAATGCCCCTCAGGGACTTTCTAAAGGCCCCCAGACCCTTCTAATGACCCTCAAGACCCATCAAAAGGCCCCCAGACCCTTCAAGATCCCCTCAGGACCCTTCTAATTGCCCCCAGACCCTTCTAATACCCCTCAGGACCCTTCTAAAGGCCCCCAGACCCTTCTAGAACTCCTCAGGACCCTTCTAAAGGCCCCCAGACCCTTGTAGAGCCTCTCAGGACACATTTAAAGGCCCCCAGACCCTTCTAATGCCCCTCAGAACCCTTCCAAAGGCCCCCAGACCCTCCTAGAGCCCCTCAAGACATTTCAAAAGGCCTCCAGACCCTTCTAATGCACCTCACGGCCTTTCTAAAGGCCCCCAGACCATTCTAGAACCCCTCAGGACCATTCTAAAGGCCCCCAGATACTTCTAGAGCCTCTCAGGACACTTTTAAAGGCCCCCAGACCCTTCTAATGCCCCTCAGGGCCGTTCTAAAGGCCCCCAGATTCTTCTAATGCCCCTCAGGACCCTTCTAAAGGCCCCCAGACCCTTCTAGACCCCCCCTTCTAGGACCCTTCAAGACCCTTCAAAATCCCCCCAGACCTTTCTAATGCCCCTCACGGCCTTTCTAAAGGCTCCCAGACCCTTCTAGAACCCCTCAGGACCATTCTAAAGGCCACCAGACCATTCTAGAACCCCTCAGGACCATTCTAAAGGCCACCAGACCGTTCTAGAGCCCCTCAGGACCTCTCTAGAGGCCCCCAGACACTTCTAATGCCCTTCACGGCCTTTCTAAATGCCCCGAGACCGTTCTAGAGCCCCTCAGGACATTCTAAAGGCCCCCAGACCCTTCTAGAGCCCCTCAGGACCCTTCTAAAGGCCCCCAGACCCTTCTAACGCCCCTCACAACGCTTCTAAAGGCCCCGAGACCCTTCTAGAGCCCCTCAGGACCCTTCTTAAGGCCCCCAGACCCTTCTAATGCCCCTCAGGGACTTTCTAAAGGCCCCCAGACCCTTCTAATGACCCTCAAGACCCATCAAAAGGCCCCCAGACCCTTCAAGATCCCCTCAGGACCCTTCTAATTGCCCCCAGACCCTTCTAATACCCCTCAGGACCCTTCTAAAGGCCCCCAGACCCTTCTAGAGCCCAACAAGACCTTTCTAAAGGCCCCCAGACCCTTCTAATGCCCCTCAGGGCCTTTCTAAAAGCCCCCAGACGCTTCTAGAGCCCCTCAGGGCCTTTCTAAAGGCCCCCAGACCCGTCTAGAGCCCGTCAGGACCCTTCTAAAGGCCCCAGACCCTCATAATGCCCCTCAGGGCCTTTCTAAATGCCCCCAGACCATTCTAGAACCCCTCAGAACCCTTCTAAAGGCCCCCAGACCCTTCTAGGGCCTCTCAGAACACTTTTAAAGGCCCCCAGACACTTCTAATGCCCCTCAGGGCCTTTCTAAAAGCACCCGGACCCTTCTAATGCCCCTCAGGACCCGTCTAAAGGCCCCCAGACCATTCTAATGCCCCTCAGGACCCTTCTAAAGGTCCCCGGACTCTTCTAGTGCCTTTCAGGACCCTTCTAAAGGCCCCCAGACCCTTCTAATGCCCCTCAGGGCCTTTCTGAAGGCCCCGAGACCTTTCTAGAGCATTTCAGGACCCTTCTAAAGGCCCCCAGACCCTTCTAATGCCTCTCAGGTCCTTTCTAAAGGCCCCCATACCATTCTAGAGCCTTTCAGGACCCTTCTAATGGCCCCCAGATCTTTCTAGTGCCCATCAGGACCCTTCTAGAGGTCGCTAGACCTTTCTAGTCCCCCTCAAGACCATTCTAAAGGCCCCCAGACCCTTCTAGAGCCACTCAGGACCTTCCTAAGGGCGCCCAGACCCTTCTAATGCCCCTAAGGAACCTTCTAAAGGCCCCCAGACCCTTCTAGAGCCCCTCAGGACCTTCCTAAAGGCCGCCGGACCCTTCTAATGCCCCTCAGGACCATTCTAAAGGCACCCAGTCCCTTCTAGAGCCCCTAAGGGCCTTTCTAAAGACCCCCATACCATTCTAGAGCCTTTCAGGACCCATCTAAAGGCCCGCACACCATTCTAGTGCCGCTCAGGACCCTTCTAAAGGTCCCTAGACCTTTCTAGTGCCCCTCAAGACCCTTCTAAAGGCCCCCAGACCATTCTAGAGCCCCTCATGACCTTTCTAAAGGCCTCCAGACCCTTCTAGAGCCATTCAGGTCCTTACTAAAGGCCCCCAGACCCTTCTAATGCCCCTCAGGATCATTCTAAAGGCCCCGAGACCCTTGTAATGCCCCTCAGGGCCTTTCTAAATGCCCCCAGACCCTTCTAGTACTCCTCAGGATCATTCTAAAGGCCCCAAGACCCTTCTAGAGCCCCTCAGGACACTTCTAAAGGCCCCCAGACCCTTCTAGAGCCCCTCAGGACACTTCTAAAGGCCTCCAGACCCTTCTAGAGTACCGCAGGGTCTTTCTATAAGGCCCCCTGACCCTTCTAATGTCCCTCAGGGCCTTTCTAAAGGCCCCCAGACCTTTCTAGAGCCTTTCAGGACCCTTCTAAAGGCCCCCAGACCCTTCTAGAGCCCCTCAGGACCCTTCTAAAGGCCCCCAGACTCTTCTAGAACTCCTCAGGACCCTTCTAAAGGCCCCCAGACCCTTGTAGAGCCTCTCAGGACACATTTAAAGGCCCCCAGACCCTTCTAATGCCCCTCAGAACCCTTCCAAAGGCCCCCAGACCCTCCTAGAGCCCCTCAAGACATTTCAAAAGGCCTCCAGACCCTTCTAATGCACCTCACGGCCTTTCTAAAGGCCCCCAGACCATTCTAGAACCCCTCAGGACCATTCTAAAGGCCCCCAGATACTTCTAGAGCCTCTCAGGACACTTTTAAAGGCCCCCAGACCCTTCTAATGCCCCTCAGGGCCGTTCTAAAGGCCCCCAGATTCTTCTAATGCCCCTCAGGACCCTTCTAAAGGCCCCCAGACCCTTCTAGACCCCCCCTTCTAGGACCCTTCAAGACCCTTCAAAATCCCCCCAGACCTTTCTAATGCCCCTCACGGCCTTTCTAAAGGCTCCCAGACCCTTCTAGAACCCCTCAGGACCATTCTAAAGGCCACCAGACCATTCTAGAACCCCTCAGGACCATTCTAAAGGCCACCAGACCGTTCTAGAGCCCCTCAGGACCTCTCTAGAGGCCCCCAGACACTTCTAATGCCCTTCACGGCCTTTCTAAATGCCCCGAGACCGTTCTAGAGCCCCTCAGGACATTCTAAAGGCCCCCAGACCCTTCTAGAGCCCCTCAGGACCCTTCTAAAGGCCCCCAGACCCTTCTAACGCCCCTCACAACGCTTCTAAAGGCCCCGAGACCCTTCTAGAGCCCCTCAGGACCCTTCTTAAGGCCCCCAGACCCTTCTAATGCCCCTCAGGGACTTTCTAAAGGCCCCCAGACCCTTCTAATGACCCTCAAGACCCATCAAAAGGCCCCCAGACCCTTCAAGATCCCCTCAGGACCCTTCTAATTGCCCCCAGACCCTTCTAATACCCCTCAGGACCCTTCTAAAGGCCCCCAGACCCTTCTAGAGCCCAACAAGACCTTTCTAAAGGCCCCCAGACCCTTCTAATGCCCCTCAGGGCCTTTCTAAAAGCCCCCAGACGCTTCTAGAGCCCCTCAGGGCCTTTCTAAAGGCCCCCAGACCCGTCTAGAGCCCGTCAGGACCCTTCTAAAGGCCCCAGACCCTCATAATGCCCCTCAGGGCCTTTCTAAATGCCCCCAGACCATTCTAGAACCCCTCAGAACCCTTCTAAAGGCCCCCAGACCCTTCTAGGGCCTCTCAGAACACTTTTAAAGGCCCCCAGACACTTCTAATGCCCCTCAGGGCCTTTCTAAAAGCACCCGGACCCTTCTAATGCCCCTCAGGACCTGTCTAAAGGCCCCCAGACCATTCTAATGCCCCTCAGGACCCTTCTAAAGGTCCCCGGACTCTTCTAGTGCCTTTCAGGACCCTTCTAAAGGCCCCCAGACCCTTCTAATGCCCCTCAGGGCCTTTCTGAAGGCCCCGAGACCTTTCTAGAGCATTTCAGGACCCTTCTAAAGGCCCCCAGACCCTTCTAATGCCTCTCAGGTCCTTTCTAAAGGCCCCCATACCATTCTAGAGCCTTTCAGGACCCTTCTAATGGCCCCCAGATCTTTCTAGTGCCCATCAGGACCCTTCTAGAGGTCGCTAGACCTTTCTAGTCCCCCTCAAGACCATTCTAAAGGCCCCCAGACCCTTCTAGAGCCACTCAGGACCTTCCTAAGGGCGCCCAGACCCTTCTAATGCCCCTAAGGAACCTTCTAAAGGCCCCCAGACCCTTCTAGAGCCCCTCAGGACCTTCCTAAAGGCCGCCGGACCCTTCTAATGCCCCTCAGGACCATTCTAAAGGCACCCAGTCCCTTCTAGAGCCCCTAAGGGCCTTTCTAAAGACCCCCATACCATTCTAGAGCCTTTCAGGACCCATCTAAAGGCCCGCACACCATTCTAGTGCCGCTCAGGACCCTTCTAAAGGTCCCTAGACCTTTCTAGTGCCCCTCAAGACCCTTCTAAAGGCCCCCAGACCATCCTAGAGCCCCTCATGACCTTTCTAAAGGCCTCCAGACCCTTCTAGAGCCATTCAGGTCCTTACTAAAGGCCCCCAGACCCTTCTAATGCCCCTCAGGATCATTCTAAAGGCCCCGAGACCCTTGTAATGCCCCTCAGGGCCTTTCTAAATGCCCCCAGACCCTTCTAGTACTCCTCAGGATCATTCTAAAGGCCCCAAGACCCTTCTAGAGCCCCTCAGGACACTTCTAAAGGCCCCCAGACCCTTCTAGAGCCCCTCAGGACACTTCTAAAGGCCTCCAGACCCTTCTAGAGTACCGCAGGGTCTTTCTATAAGGCCCCCTGACCCTTCTAATGTCCCTCAGGGCCTTTCTAAAGGCCCCCAGACCTTTCTAGAGCCTTTCAGGACCCTTCTAAAGGCCCCCAGACCCTTCTAGAGCCCCTCAGGACCCTTCTAAAGGCCCCCAGACTCTTCTAGAACTCCTCAGGACCCTTCTAAAGGCCCCCAGACCCTTGTAGAGCCTCTCAGGACACATTTAAAGGCCCCCAGACCCTTCTAATGCCCCTCAGAACCCTTCCAAAGGCCCCCAGACCCTCCTAGAGCCCCTCAAGACATTTCAAAAGGCCTCCAGACCCTTCTAATGCACCTCACGGCCTTTCTAAAGGCCCCCAGACCCTCCTAGAGCCCCTCAAGACATTTCAAAAGGCCTCCAGACCCTTCTAATGCACCTCACGGCCTTTCTAAAGGCCCCCAGACCATTCTAGAACCCCTCAGGACCATTCTAAAGGCCCCCAGATACTTCTAGAGCCTCTCAGGACACTTTTAAAGGCCCCCAGACCCTTCTAATGCCCCTCAGGGCCGTTCTAAAGGCCCCCAGATTCTTCTAATGCCCCTCAGGACCCTTCTAAAGGCCCCCAGACCCTTCTAGACCCCCCCTTCTAGGACCCTTCAAGACCCTTCAAAATCCCCCCAGACCTTTCTAATGCCCCTCACGGCCTTTCTAAAGGCTCCCAGACCCTTCTAGAACCCCTCAGGACCATTCTAAAGGCCACCAGACCATTCTAGAACCCCTCAGGACCATTCTAAAGGCCACCAGACCGTTCTAGAGCCCCTCAGGACCTCTCTAGAGGCCCCCAGACACTTCTAATGCCCTTCACGGCCTTTCTAAATGCCCCGAGACCGTTCTAGAGCCCCTCAGGACATTCTAAAGGCCCCCAGACCCTTCTAACGCCCCTCACAACGCTTCTAAAGGCCCCGAGACCCTTCTAGAGCCCCTCAGGACCCTTCTTAAGGCCCCCAGACCCTTCTAATGCCCCTCAGGGACTTTCTACTGGCCCCCAGACCCTTCTAGAGCCCCTCAGGACCCTTTAGAAGTGTGCTGGGGGTCTCTAGAAGGGTCTGGGTGCATTTAGAAGGGCTCTAAGTGTCTCCAGAAGGGTCTGGGTGCCTTTGGAAGGGTCCCGGGGGTCTCTAGAAGGGTCTAGAGGCCTTTAGAAGGGTCCTGGGATGTCTCTAGAAGGATCTTAGTGCCTTTAGAAGGGTCGTTGGAGTCTCTAGGTGTGTCTGGGGGCCTTTCGAAAGGTTCTGAGTGTCTGTCCTGTGCCCAGAGTTCTAGAGACCCCCAGGACCATTCTAAAAGCCCCCAGGCCCCTCTAGAGCCCTCCCAGGTCCCATCGAAAGGCTCCCAGACCCTTCTAGAGACCCCCCAGGACCATTCCAAATGCCCCCAGACCCTTCTAGAAACCCCCAGGACCCTTCTAAAGGCCCCCAGGCCATTCCAGAGATCCCCAGGACCATCTAAAGGCCCCCAGACCCTTCTAGAGAACCCCAGGACTCTTCAAAGTGCCCCCAGAGCTTTCTAGAGACCCTCAGGACTCTTCAAAGTGCCCCCAGAGCTTTCTAGAGACCCTCAGGACCCTTCTAAATGCCCCCAGACCCTTCTAGAGCCCCCCAGGACCTTTCTAAAGGCTCCCAGACCCTTCTAGAGACCCCCAAGACCCTGGGTTTCCTGGGATAACTGGGGTCACTGGCAGCACTGGGGTTACTGGGATCACTGGCCTTACTAGGAGAACTGGGTTACTGGGATCACTGGGGTTACTAGGAGTACTGGGCTTACTGGGATCACTGGGGTTACTAGGAACACTGGTTTTACTGGGATCACTGGGGTTACTAGGAGCACTGGGGTTACTGGGATCACTGGAGTTACTAGGAGCACTGGGATTCCTGGGATCACTGGGGTTCCTGGCAGCACTGGGGTTACTAGGAGCACTGGGTTACTGGCATCACTGGGGTTACTGTGAGCACTGGGGTTACTGGCAGCACTGGTTTTACTGGGATCACTGGGGTTACTGGCAGCACTGGTTTTACTGGAACAACTGGGGTTACTGGCAGCACTGGGGTTACTGGGAGCACTGGACCACTCCCCCTCCCCCCGTCAACCAATGGAGGGGGAGGGGCCCTCGAGGTGTCTCCCCCGCCCCTCCCCCCTCGCTCTCGGTTGGGAGGTGGGGGGGTGGCTAGAGGGAGGGGGAGGGGAGGGGCCTGGGGTTGGTTGATGGGGGGGGGGGGGGAGTCTCGGGGGGGGGAAGGATCGAAGGGGCAGAAGAGGGGGGGATTCCCCCCCCCAAAAAGGAAAAAATAAAACCCCAACGCGCAGCCCCCTCCCCCCCCCCCCCGCTCCCCCCTTCCCCCCCCCCATAAGAATCGAGCAAAATGGCCACGACGGTGCAGAAACCGCTGAAATGGTGAGAGGGAACCGGGAAAAGCAGTGGGAAAAAGGGAAAAATGGGAAAAAACGGGATCGGATGGGGGAGGCAGGGGGAGGAGGAGGAGGGGGGACGGGACACCGGGAACGGGGAAGGGTTGGGATGAATGGGATGGGGATGAGGATGGGGTCTCCCAGTAATGGGAATGGAGAGCAGGGAGAGGATGATAATGGGAATGGGGATGAGGATGAGGATGGGGGTGGGGATGGGGACGGGGATGAGGATGAGGATGGGGATGGGGGCTCCAGTACTAGGAATAGGGAGGGAGGGAATGAATGGGATGAGGATGGGGATGGGGATAGGGGCTCCGGTACTGGGAATAGGGAGGGAGGGGATGAATGGGATGAGGATGGGGATGGGGTCTCCCGGTAATGGGAATGGAGAGCAGGGAGGGGATGAGGATGGGGATGGCGGCTCCAGTACTGGGAATAAGGAGTGAGGGGATGAATGGGATGAAGATGAGGACGGGGATGGGGATGGGGTCTCCCGGTAATAGGAATGGAGAGCAGGGAGGGGATGAAGATGGGGATGAGGATGGGGATGGGGGCTCCGGTGCTGGGAATAGAGAGTGAGGGGATGAATGGGATGAGGATGGGGATGAGGATGGGGATGGGGGCTCCCGGTAATGGGAATGGAGAGCAGGGAGGAGATGAAGATGAGGATGAGGATGGGGATACTGGGAATGGGAATAGGGAGTGAGGGGATGAATGGGATGAGGATGGGGATGAGGATGAGGAAGAGGATGAGGATGGGGGCTCCAGTACCAGGAACGAGGATGGAAGGGAGGGAGGGGATGAGGATGATGATGAGGGTGAGGATGAAGGCTCCTGGCACCAGGAATACGGAGGGAGGGGATGGGGATGTGAGGATGGGGGCTCCCGGTTGGGGGGAGGGGGGGGGGGGGGGGGGTGATGAGGATGTGGATGAGGATGAAGATGAGGATGGGGGTACCAGGAACGGGAATGGGGAGGGAGGGAATGAATGGGATGAAGATGGGGATGGGGGCTCCTGGTAACAGGAACAGGGAGGGAGGGGATGAGGCTGAGGATGGGGATGGGGATAGGGATTGAAGGCTCCTGGTACCAGGAATAGGGAAGGGGGGGGGGATGAGGATGGGGATGAGGATAGGGATGAAGGCTCCCGGTACCAGGAATAGAGAGGGAGGGAATGAGGATGAGGATGGGGATGAAGGCTCCCGGTACCAGGAACAGGGAGGGAGGGAATGAGGATGGGGGCTCCTGGTAACTGGAATAGGGAAGGGGTGGGAGGGGATGAAGATGAGAATGAAGAAGGGGATGAAGGCTCCAGGAACGGGAATGGAAGGGAGGCAGGGGATGGGGATGGGGGGTACCAGGAATGGGAATGGAGGGGAGGGATGAGGATGAGGATGGGAGCTCTGGTACTGGGAAGAGGGATGGGGATGGAAGGGAGGGAGGGGGATGAAGATGAGGATGGGGATGGGGTCTTCAGTAACAGGAATGAGGATGAAGATGGGGATGGGGGCTCCGGTACCAGGAATGGGGATGGAGATGAGGATGGGGATGAGGATGAGGATGGAGGCTCCTGGTACTGGGAATGGAAGGGAGTGATGATGAGGATGAGGATGGGGATGGGGGTTCCTGGTAAGAAGAATAGGGAGGGAGAGGATGAATGGGATGAAGAAGATGAGGATGAGGGTGAGGATGGGGATGGTGGCTCCCAGTGATGGGAATAGGGAGAGAGAGGATGAATGGGATGAGGATGAGGATGGGGATGGGGATGAGGATGGGGATGGGACCTCCTGGTAATGGGAATGGAGAGCAGGGAGGGGATGAAGATGAGGATGGGGATGGGGATGAGGATGGGGATGGAGATGAGGATTCGGATTCTTTGTGGGGTTTTTTGTAGTTTCTTAGGATTTTTTTTGTGTGGTTTTGGGGGGTTGGGGTGGGTTTTTTTTTTCATTTTGGGGGTTTTTTCTGATTTTTTTCGGCCGTGTGTGGGGGTTTTTTTTGGGTTGGGGGGGGGGGGGGGGGGGTAACAGCCTGGCCGAGGAGTTCTACCGCGAGGCACTGGAGCACTGCCGCAGCTACAACGCCCGACTCTGCGCCGAGCGCAGCCTCCGACTCCCCTTCCTCGACTCCCAAACCGGCGTCGCCCAAAGCAACTGCTACATCTGGATGGAGAGCACCCACCGGCGCCCCGGTGAGACCACTAGCCACCGGCTACCAGCCGCTAGCCACCTCCCTTGGGCCTTCCTTCCACCTGTGGCCACCAGCCCAGGGCTCACAGCGCATGGAGGAGCCGCATGTGGCTCCTCCACCTGCCGTGAGCCCTGGGCTGGTGGCTGTGGGGTCTTGCAGCCGTGGCTACCAACCAAGAGCATGTGGCCACCAGCCCAAAACTCAACCTGACACCTCAAAAGCCAACCTGACACCCCAAAAGCTGACCTGACGCACCAAAAACAAACTTGATCCCCAAAAATCCAACCTGACACATCTAAAACCAACTTGATCCCTGAAAATTCAACCCTGACACCCTAAAAACCAACCTGATTCCTGAAAATTCAACCCGGAAAACCCTAAAAACCAACCTGATTCCCCTTAAAAATCCAACTTGACACCCCAAAAATTCAACCTGGCCCCTCAAAACCCACCTGATCCATCTCAAACCCAACCCGAACCCTCAAAAGTAACTTGATGGCCTCCAAACCCAAGCTGACACCTCAAGATCCCAACCTGACACCCCAGAAACCAACCTGATACCCAAAAAATTCAACCTGACACCCCAAAAACCCAACCCCATCCCCCAAAAACCAACCTGATCCCCTGATTTTGGAGTGTCAGGTGCGCCAGCGTTTTGGGGTGGATGGGGGCTCAGTATTTTGGGGGTTCCCCCCCGTGTCCGCCCCCCCGCCTAGGCCTGGCCCCGGGGCAACTTTACTCCTACCCAGCTCGTTGTTGGCGCAAGAAGCGGCGACTCAACATCTTGGAGGATCCTCGACTTCGTCCTTGTGAGTTTTTTGAGGGGGGTCGAGGTCACGGGGTGGGTTTGGGGCTCCCCACCTGCCACCCCCTGAACCTGAACCCCCTTTTTTTTGGGATCTCAGACTGTGAGGTGCCCCTGAAGAAGGAAGGGGGGGGTCTCCCCGAGGGGCCGGTGCTGGAGGCTCTGCTCTGCGCCGACCCTGCCGACCGCAAGGACCTCAAGGAGGAGGAGGCGGCCGCCAACGACTGCTCGGTGCGCACACACCTCCCTCTGTCTGTCCATCCATCTGTCTGTCTGTCCATCCATCCACCCTTCTGTCCATCCATCCATTCATTTATGTTTGTCCATCCATCCATCCATCCATCCATCCATCCATGTGTCTATCCATCCATCCATCCATCTATTCATCTGTTCATCCATCCATCCATTTATCTGCCTGTCCATCTGTCCCTCCATCTGTCCCTCCATCTGTCCGTCCGTCCATCCATCCTTCTGTCCATCCTTCTGTCCATCCTTCTGTCCATCCATCCATTCATTTATCTGTTTGTCCATCCATTCATCCATCTATCCATGCATCCGTCCATCTGTGCACCCGTTCATCCATCTGTCCGTCTGTCTGTCCATCCATCCATCCTTTTGTCTGTCCGTCCGTCCATCCATCCATCCATCCATCCATCTAGCCACCTGTTCATGTGTCTGTCCGTCTGTCCCTTCCTCCATCCATCCATCCTTCTGTCCATCCTTCTGTCCATCCTTCTGTCCATCCATCCATTCATTTATCTGTTTGTCCATCCGTCCATCTGTGCACCTGTTCATCCATCTGTCCATCTGCCTGTCCATCCATCCATCCTTTTGTCTGTCCGTCCATCCATCCATCCATCTAGTCACCTGTTCATCTGTCTGTTGGTCTGTCCCTCCCTCCCTCCATCCATCCATCCTTCTGTCCATCCTTCTGTCCATCCATCCATTCATTTATCTGTTTGTCCATCCGTCCATCTGTGCACCCATTCATCCATCCATCCATCCATCCGTCTGTCCGTCCATCCCTCCATTTATCCCTCCGCCCCGTCCCTCCCTCCCTGCCGTCCGTCTGTCCCTCTGCTCTCGCCGCCCCCTCCGCCCATCCAGGCCACCCCCCGCCGCTCACCGTCTGTCTGTCTGTCTGTCTGTCCGTCCTCTTCCATCCCTCCCTCCAGCCCTGGGTTGGGGGTTGGGGGGGGGTGGCCCCTGTCCCTCTGTCCGTCTGTCTGTCCATCCCCCTTGACACCCCCACCCCCCCAAAAAAAAAGCCGTCTTCCTGGGTCCTTGTCTGTCTGTCCCTGCCACCTCCCCTGTCCTCCTATCTGTCTGTCCCTCCCGTTTCCCCCTTACCCCTCATTTCCCCCCTTTACCTCCCCCTTTCCCACCACTTCCCTCCATCCACTCCCATTTCCCCCCTTTTCCTTCCCTTTTCCTTCCCTTTTCCTTCCCTTTTCCTTCCCTTTTCCTTCCCTTTTCCTTCCCTTTTCCTTCCCTTTTCCCCTTCATCCCCCTTTTCCCCCTTTTCCCCCATATCCCTCAATTTCCCCCTATTTTCCCCCATTACTCCCCTTTTTACCCCTATTTCCCCCCATATCCTCCAATTTCCTCCCATTTTCCCCCCATTTCCCCCCCCATCTAGCCCCCTTTTTCCTCCCATTCCCTCTTTTTCCCCCCATTTTTCCCTCTTACCCCCCCTTTCCCCTCCCCCTATGTCCCCCCACTATTTCCTCCCTCCTTCCCCCCTGTTTCCCCCCTGACCCCCCCTCCCTCAGAAGCCGCCGGGGGGCGATTTCCCCCACGACCCCGATGGGGACGAGCTGGACGACGACCCCCCCCGGCGCCGCAACAGGAACAAGGCCAAGGTGGGATGGATTGGGGGGCCAGGGGGGGATGGGACACCCCAAAAGGCAGGGGAGGGGGACCCCAAAGTGGAGGTGGGGTGGGGGGGACATAAGGTGGGAGGGAAGAACCAAGGGGGTGGGGGAGACAAGTTGGGGGGGGGGGGGTGACCCCAAGGGGAGGACACATGGTGGGACCCCAAGGTGTTGGGGGGCACAAGGTGGGACCCCAAAGGGAAGGGGGAACCAAGGTGGGGGACCCCAAGGTGGGGGGAGGGGAGACAAGGTGGGACCCTCAAGATGGGGGGGAACCAAGGTTGAGACCCCAAGGTTGGGGGGGACCCCAAGGAGGGGGACACATAGTGGGACCCCAAGGCTAGGGTGGGGGACACACATGGTGGGACCCCAAGGAGGGGGGAGACCCCTAGGTGGGGGGAACCAAAGTGGGAGCCCAAGGTTGGGGGGGAAGGGACAAGGTAGGAACTTAAGGTGTGGGGGGAGGGGGGGGCACATGGTGGGAGCCCAAAGTTGGGGGGTAACGGACCCCAAGGTGGGGGGAACCAAGGTGTGACCCCAATGGGAGTTGGGGACACTAAGGGGGGAACACAAGGTCCTAAGTGGGACACAAGGTGGGAGCCCAAGGAGGGGGTATGGGTGTCACCCTCTTTGGTTTTCCCCCCCCGGCCCTGACCCCCAGTTTTGTTGTTCCCCCCACCCCCGCCAGGGCTGTGGGCTGGGGGCCGTTCGCAAGCGCTCGGAGACGTCGGCGCTGGAGGACAGAGACAAACCCTACGTCTGCGACAGTGAGAGGGAATAACGGGGTCGAAAGAGCCAATGCTTAAAAATAGATATCAAAATAATCAAAGTATATATATACACACACATATATATACATATATATATATACACACACACACACACACACACACACACACACACATATATATATATCTTGTATCACATGATATGATATTGTATCACATGATATGATATAATATGATATGATATAATATGATATGATATGATATGATATGATATGATATGATATGATATGATATGATATGATATGATATGATATAATATAATATAATATAATATAATATAATATAATATAATATAATATAATATAATATAATATAATATAATATAATATAATATAATATAATATAATATAATATAACTCAACTCACATAACATAATATCACATAGAATCATAGAACAACCAGGTTGGAAGAGACCCATCAGATCTTCTAGTCCAACCATTCCTATCAAACACTAAACCAAGTCCCGCAAGACCTCATCCACTCGTTCCTTAAACACCTCCAGGGAAGGGGAATCAACCACCTCCCTGGGCAGCCTGTTCCAGTGCCCAATGACCCTTTTCGTGAAAAACTTCCTTCTAATCTCCAGCCTAAATCTCCCCTGGTGGAGCTTGAGGCCATTCCCTCTTGTCCTGTCCCCTGTCCCTTGGGAGAAGAGTCCAGCTCCCTTCTCTCCACAACCTCTTCTCAGGGAGTTGGAGAGAGCAATGAGGTCTCCTCTCAGCCTCCTCTTCTCCAGGATAAACCCCCCCAGCTCTCTCAGCCGCTCCTCATAGGGCCTGTTCTCCAACCCCTTCACCAACTTCGTTCTCTCCTCTGGACTCTCTCCAGAGCCTCAACATCCTTCTTGTGCTGAGGGGCCCACAACTGAACACAGGATTCAAGGAGCGGCCTCCCCAGTGCTGAGTCCAGAGGGAGAATCACCTCCCTGGCCCTGCTGGTCACATCATTTCTGATCCAAGCCAAGATGCCATTGGCCTTCTTGGCCACCTGGGCACACTGCTGCCTCATGTTACATAACATAACATAACAACATAACATAACATAATTTTCTCTATTTTTTTCTGTATTTTCAACCTGTGGGAAGCTCCACGAGAACAGGCTAGACCTGAGCTACCACTAATAAACACTAATAATCACTAATAAACACAAATAATCACTAATAAACAGAAATAAGGGGGGAGGGGGTGTCTGAGCTGGACTGAATCCCCAATTTTCTCTATTTTTTCTGCATTTTCCATCTCTGGGAAGCTCTATGAGAACCGCCAAGGCTTGAACTACCACTACTAAACACTGATAAACATGAATAAAGACTAATAAACAGTAATAAATGAGGGGAGAGGGGATGTTGGGGCTGGGTTGACCCCCCAATTTTCTCTTTTTTTTCCCCATTTTCAGTCTGTGGGAAGCGCTACAAGAATCGCCCAGGCCTGAGCTACCACTACACTCACACCCACTTGGCCGAAGAGGAGGGCGACGAGCAGGGCGAGCGCCTGGGCCCCCCCCGCAGGAACCACCACAAACGTGAGTCAGGGGGTTGGGGGGGGGGGGGGGGGGGGGGGGGGGACTGATCCAGGCATCCCTCAGCACCTTTTCAGGGGAAAATCCGAGAACGAGAGGGTCTTTCCTTGGATTTTGGGGGAAGGGGGTATGGGGTGGGGTGGGGTGGGGAGGGGCGGTCCCAACCCCATTCTGGGAGGGTTCCCATCCCCATTTAGGGGGGGGTCCCAACCCCTGGGAGAAGTCTGGCTGGAAACTGCCTGGAGGAGAAGGACCTGGGGGGGTTGGTCGACAGCAACTGACCATGAGCCAGCAGTGTGCCCAGGTGGCCAAGAAGGCCAATGGCATCCTGGCTTGGAACAGAAATGGTGTGACCAGCAGGGACAGGGAGGTTATTTTCCCTCTGGACTCAGCACTGGGGAGATGCTCCATGAATCCTCTGTTCAGTTGTGGGCCCCTCAGCACAAGAAGGATGTTGAGGCTCTGGAGCGGGTCCGGAGAAGAGCAACAAAGCTGGGGAAGGGGCTGGAGAAGAAGTTTGAGGGTCCTGGGGGTGTTTCTCCTGGAGAAGAGGAGGCTGAGGGGAGACCTCATTGCTCTCTCCAACTCCCTGAGAGGAGGTTGTGGAGAGGAGGGAGCTCTGGGCTCTTCTCCCAAGGGTCACAATGAGGTGGAACCACCTCCAGCTCCTCCAGGGGAGGTTTAGGCTGGAGATTAGGAGGAAGTTTTTTCACACAGAGGGTCATTGGGCATTGGAAGAGGCTGCCCAGGGAGGTGGTTGATTCCCCTTCCCTGGAGGTGTTTAAGGGACGGGTGGATGAGGTCTTGAGGGACTTGGTTTAGTGTTTGATAGGAATGGTTGGACTCGATGATCCGATGGGTCCCTTCCAACCTGCTTGTTCTATGATTCTATGATTCCCCTTTTTTTTTCCACCTCAGAATTTTACAAGGAGCTGAACTGGATCCCCGAAAACCAGCGTCGCAGCACAGGTAACGCGAGTGGATTTTTGGGGGATTTAGGGCAGGGGTTTGGGGGAAATTTTGGGCTATGGGAAGGGGATGGGGGGAAGTGATTTTTGGGGTGTGTGTCCGCCCACACTTCTAGGTCCTGACTTGGGGTTTTTTTTCCTCTGTCACTTTTCAGCTCGAGCAGCCCCCGAGGGGCCGGGAGCACCGTCCGGTTACTGTGACTTCTGTCTGGGAGGGACGAGGAAAAGCGGCTGCACCGAGGAGCTCATAGCCTGTGCCGACTGCGGCCGCGCCGGTAACACACTTACAGCATGCTTAGAGCACGTTTAGGGCATGAGCGTGTGCTTAGAGCCACTTCAGAACACGGTAGAATGTGCTGAGAGGTCTCTAGAGCACATTTAGAGCCTGAGCACATGCTCAGAACACATTTGAACATACTAAGAGGTCTCTAGAGCACATTTAGAGCCTGAGCACGTGCTTGGAGCCTTCTCAGAACATGCTAGAACATGCTGAGAGGACTCTAGAGCACATTTAGAGCCTGAGCACACGCTTAGGGCAGGTTTGGGTGCGTTTCCGGCGACTCGGGGGACGCTCGGGGTGGTCTGGGCCAGCGAACACGCCGATCACACGCTAAGGAGGCGCCTGAGGCGTGCTGGTGCTGACCCCTGTCCCCAGGGCACCCGTCGTGCCTGCAGTTCACGGTGACGATGGCGGCCGCAGTGCGCACCTACCGCTGGCAGTGCATCGAGTGCAAGGCCTGCAGCCTCTGCGGCACAGCCGAGAATGATGTGAGTGACCCCAGAATGCGGCCACGGAACCCCAAATTCCAGCCCCGAGACCCCCAAGTCCAACCTGCACCTCCTAGTCCTGACCCCGAGACTCCAAATCCTGCCCCTGAGGCCCCAAATCCTGCCCCTGAGACCCCAAATCCAACCCCTGTGCTCATAAATCCAACCTGGATCCCCCAAAAAACAACCTGAACCCCTAAATCCAACCCCTGTGCCTCCAAATCCTGACCCTGAGACCCCAAATCAAACCCCTGAGACCCCAAATCCAATCTGCACCTCCTAATCCTGCCCCTGAGACCTCTAATCCAACCCCTGTGCTCACAAATCCAACCCCTGAGACCCCAAATCCAACCCCTGAGACCCCAAATCCAACCCCTGAGACCCCTAATCCTGACCCTGAGACCCTAAATCCAAGCTGAATCCCCAAAAAATCCAACCTGGATCCCCAAAAAAATCCAACCTGGACCCCAAAAAGCCAACCTGGACCCCAAAGAAAACAACCTGGACCCCAAAAAATCCAACCTGGACCCCCAAATCCTCCCCCTGCACCCCCGCCTTGCCCCTGTAACCCAAAAAATCATCAGGTGAACCCTCAAAATCAACCCCAAACCCCCCAAAATTCACCCCCAGCAAGTCTGGAAATTGCACCTAACCCCCAACACCCCCTGAACCCCCAAATTCCCCCCTGAACCCCCCTTTTTTTCTCTGCCCCCCCCCCCCCCCCCCCCCCAGGACCAGCTCCTCTTCTGCGACGACTGCGACCGCGGTTACCACATGTACTGCCTGAGCCCCCCCATGGCAGAGCCCCCCGAAGGTCTCGGGGGGGTTGGGGGTGCAGGGAGGGGTTTGGGGGCTGTTTGGGGATTCAGGGATGACTTTGGGGGTCACTGGGTGTGATTTGGGGGTTCGGGGATGACTTTTGGGTAACCTTAGGGGTAATTTTAGGGCTTTAGGGCTGTTTGGGGGTTCAGGGACGACTTTGGGGGTTACTGGGTGCGATTTGGGGTCTCGAGGATGACTTTGGGGTAATCCTAGGGGTCATTTTAGGGGTTCGGGGGCTGGTTTGGGATTCAGGGACGACTTTGGGGTTACTGCATGTGATTTGGGGCTTCGGGATGACTTTGGGGTAATCTTAGGGGCAATTTTAGGGCTTCAGGGGCTGTTTGGGGGTTCAGGGACAACTTTGGGGGTCACTGGGTGTGATTTGGAGCTTCAGGGATGACTTTGGGGTCATTTTAGGGCCTCAAGGGCTGGTTTGGAGACTCGGGGACGGTTCTGGGGGCACAGGGTGAGGCTTTTGGGGTTCAGGGATGGACTTTGGGGTCACAGAGGGGGGGGGTCCCCCCAAAACCTGACCCCCTCCTCCTCCTTTCCCCCCCCCCCTCCTCAGGCAGCTGGAGCTGCCACCTGTGCCTGCGGCAGCTGAAGGAGAAGGCTTCGGCCTACATCACCCTCACTTAGGGGGGTTTGGGGGGGCTGGACCCCCCTTTTCTCCCCTCTTTGCACCCCAAAACCCTTTCCCCTGCACCCCAACCCCCTCCCCTCCCCCTTCCCGCACCCCAAAATCCTACAAAAGCCATAAAGGTGCTGGGGGGGGATGTGGGAGGGGGAAGAGATGTTGCATGAAGCGAACTTGGGGGGAAGGAGGGAGGTATTTATTTAATTTTGGGGGTGACCCTGTTAATGAGGGGGGGGTCGGGCTTTCGTTGAATGATGGGGGAGCCTAATTTTTGGGGTGCACCCCCCCCAACCCCCCCTTCTCCTTCCCTAGAGCTGTGGTTGTGCCAAGTTTCTTTTATTTGGGGGGGGGGAAGCAAAAAAAGGGGGGGATGAGGGGGAAAAGGGGGGTCGAGCGGCAAGAGGGGGGGCTAGGGGGGAAGGGGGGACCCCTCCGTGCACCCCAAAACCCCCCACGATGGTATGTCCTCACCCCCACTCCCACCCCCCGAAAGTTGTGTTGTTGTCGGTATCTCCTGTGAGTCTGTGAATTAAAACGTGGGCTGAGACACCCCCCCCACCTCTGGTTTTGAACCCCCCCCCCCCCCCAAGAAAGGGATTTTGGGGGGACCCCTGACCCCCCCAGAACTAAATGGGGGATCCCCCCCAACCTGAAATGACACAAGAAGCCACCTCCCAACTCCCCAAAATGAACAGGGACACCCCCTTGAACACTCCAGAATGAATAGGGACCCCCCCCCGCCCCAGACCCCAAAATGAATAGGGACACCCCCCCGAACGCCCCAAAATGAACAGGGACCCCCACCTTGAACACTCCAGAATGAATAGGGACCCCCCCCGTCAAGAGCCCCAAAATGAACAGGGACCCCCCCCTTGAACTCTCCAGAATGAATAGGGACCCCCCAAACACCCCAAAAGGAACAGGGACCCCCCCCCCAACCACTCCAGAATGAATAGGGACCCCCCCCAAATGCCCCAAAATGAACAGGGTCACCCAGCCAGGACCCCAAAATCGAAGGGGGGGGGGGTCCCCATCGTTTCCCCCCCCCCAACTTCCATCACCCCAATTCCAGCTCCAAACACTTTTATTCCCATCAGGAAAGGGGGTGAGGGGGTGGGGGGGCATTAAATAAGGGGAAGTCCCCAAAATAATTGGGGGGGAAGGGGAGGGGGGATGAGGGGTTCACAGTGCGGCTGGACCCCCCCTCCTCGTGTAAAAAATTGGGGGTCGGGGGGCGTTGAAATAGAGTGAATTGGGGGGATTAAGGGGTTCTTTGGGGGGGTTTAAGGGGTTTTGGGGTTTAAGGGTTTTGGGGGGATCAGGGAGGTCATTATTTTGGGGGAGGGGGGGCAGGGGGGGTGTATCCTTCCTGAGTCGCTTTGGGGGTGTCGGAGGCACAAAAAAAAAAAAAAAAAAAGTGCTCACTTGGGTCCCTCTCCCGGAAGCTCGTTATTATTAATTAGGTTTATATTATTAATTATTGTTAAGTGAGAGGGGGGGGAAATTTTTTTTGGGGGGGGAGGGGAAGGGGATACCCCCCCCCCCCCCACATTATTGCCTTAAAGCCCCTGGAGGAGGCTGTTGGTCCCATATGGAAGGTCCTGGTCCCCTATGGAAGCTCCGGTTACCTAGGGAAGGTCCTTGTCCCCTATAGAAGCTCCTGATCCATAGGGAAGGTCCTGGTCCCCTATAGAAGCTCCTGATCCATAGGGAAGGTCCTTGTCCCCTATAGAAGTTCTTGGTCCATATAGACGCTTCTGGTCCATAGGGAACCTTCTGGTCCTCTATGGAAGGTCCTGGTCCCTATGGAAGGTCCTCGTCCCCTAGAGAAGTTCTTAGTCCATATAGAAGCTCCTGGTCCATAGGGAACCTTCTGGTCCCCTATGGAAGCTCCTGGTCCATAGGGAAGGTCCTGGTCCCTAGAGAAGTTTCTCATTCCCTAGAGAAGCTCTTGGTCCATATGGAAGGTCCTCGTCCCCTATGGAAGTTCCTGATCCCTATGGAAGGTCCTGGTCCCTAAGGAAGGTCCTCGTCCCCTAGAGAAGCTCTTGGTCCATATAGAAGCTCCTGGTCCATAGGGAACCTTCTGGTCCCTTATGGAAGCTCATGGTCCCTAGGGAAGGTCCTCATCCCTATGGAAGGTCCTGGTCCCTAGGGAAGGTCCTGGTCCCCTGTAGAAGCTTCTGGTCCCTATGGGAGGTCCTAGTCCCCTGTGGAAACTCTTGGTTTCCCATTGATCCTCCTGGTCCCCTAGAGAAGCTCCGGGTCCCTCTGGAAGCTATTGGTCCACATGGAAGGTCCTGGTCCCCTGTAGAAGCTCCTGGTCCCCTCTGGAACCTCCTAGTCCCATATTGATTCTCTTGGTCCCCTAGAGAACCAGTTCCTGGTCCTCTATGGATGCTCTTGGTCCATAGAGAAGCTCCTGGTTCCCCCCTGGAACCTCCTGGTCCATATAGATGCCCCTAAGTTCAAGCTCTCAGTCCCGTATGGAAGCTCCTGGTCCCCTATGGAAGCTCTTTGGTCCCTACAGAAGCTCCTGGTCCCCTGTAGGATCTCCTGGTTCCCTATGGAAGCTCCTGGTCCCTTAGGGAATCTCTTGGCCCTCCAGGGATGCTTAGACCCGGTTGGGCTGGTGACCACGGGGGGGGGGGGGTTGGTGGCCCCAGAGGGGTTCTGGTGGCCCCAGGGGCAGTTCTAGTGGTCCCAGGGGCAGTTCTGGTGGCTCCAGGAGCGGTTCCAGGGCACTTTAGATGGTCCCAGGGTGGTTCTGGTGGCCCCCAAGGCAGTTCAGACCATCCCAAGGCGGATCTGGTGGCCCTAGACAGTCCCGAGGTGGTCCCGGGGCGGTTTCTCAGGTGGCTCCTCACAGGTCCTCCTTGTCTCCCGCGGCTCCCGAGAAGATGCGGGCGAAGCGTCTGAGCTGCCGGGCGGCCGAGTTCGACTCCTCCTGGAGGCGCCGGTTGTTCTGCCGCAGGTTGGCCACCTCGGCCTGTAGGACCACCTTGTCCTGCTTCTCCTGGAGGGACACGTCGAGCGAGGGATGGGGTCACCTCGGGGACCCCTCCTGGGATTTGGGGGGTCACCTGGGCTCCTGGGGGTGGAGAAGAAGACCCCCCCAGACCTCCTCGAGGCCTCTCACCTTCTGCAGGTCACTGTGGAGCTGCCTCAACATGGCCTCCAGCTGCGAAACCTTCTCCGGGAGGTCCACAGGCGGCGTCTGGCTGCGGTTTGGGGATTCACCGAGGTGGGGAGAGGGCCACAGGGACACCCCAACCCCACGAGGAGCGAGAAAACGAGGTGTCCCCATCACCTCAAGTCATCATCCCCTCATCCAAAAGGAGTTTGAGGAGCAAAAGGGCTTCGAGGTGACCCCCAACACCCCCAAAATTTGAGGGGACGTGATCCAAAGGGATCTTGAGGAGCTCAAGGGGACCCCAAAGACCTACCTTTGGGGGGTTCCCCCCCGGGGAGGGATCTCGGGGGCTTCGGGGCTCGGCGAGGGCTCGGCCAGAGAGAAGAGGGAGACGGCGCGTTGCACTGCGGGAAGAGGGAGGGGTGAGGGAAAAAAAGAGGAATTTTGGGGAAAAAGAGGGGGTTTGGGGGGAGAAGAGGGAGTTTTGTAAGGGAAAGAGGGAATTTTGTGGGGAAAAGAGGGAGTTTGGGGGGAGAAGAGGGAGGTTTGGGGGAGAAGAGGGAGTTTTGTGAGGAAAAGAAGGAATTTTGAGGGGAAAAGAGTTTTTTGGGGGAGAAGAGGGATGTTTGGGGGAGAAGAGGGAGTTTGGGGGAGAAGAGGGAGTTTGGGGGAGAAGAGGGAAGTTTGGGGAGAGAAGAGGAAGTTTTGGGGGAGAAGAGGGAGGTTTGTGAGGGAAAGAGGGAATTTTGAGGGGAAAAGAGTTTTTTTTGGGGAAAAGAGGGAATTTTGAGGGGAAAAGAAAAGAGTTTTTTTGGGGAAAAGAGGGAGTTTTGGGGGAGAAGAGGGAGTTTTCTTAGGAGGAGGAGTTTTGCAGGAAGAAAAGGGAGTTTTTAGGGGAAAAAGGAATTCTGGGGTGAGAGGAGGGAATCTTGGGGGTTGAAGAGGGAGTTTTGGTGGTTTAAGAGAGAATTTTGGGGGTTGAAGAGTGAACTTTGTGGGTTGAAGAGGGAACTTTGGGGATTGAAGAGGGAATTTGGGGGGAGACAGAGTTTTTGGAGGAGAAGAGAGGATGTTTTTAGGGGAATTAGGGTGTTTTTAGGGGGATGAGGGAGCTTTGGGCAGGACGAGGGATTTTTTTAGGGGGATGAGGGCCTTTCAGGGCTGTTTTTTGAGGGGAAGGTGGCCCCAAACCCCGTTACCTTCGTAGGCCTTGGCGGCGTTGACCAAGCTGGCCCACTCCAGGCCGGAGGCCGTGTCCGGCAGCGGCATCAGCCCTGGCTCCATCCTCCTCAGGGCCGGTTTGTCCAAGGCCAACTCGGAGGCCGAGATGGCGGCTGCCGAAGCCAAAGGGGGACAGTGAAGGCCCAACACCCCCCAAAAGGGCATCTCCGTGAATGGAAGAGGGGGTTTCCCCTCTCACCTTTGCGCTCGGGGAGGTTTTGGGGTGTCTGTCGGCGTCCGGGCAAGGTGCCGCAGGGGAAGGGGGAGGCCAGGAGGACGTCGGTGTCCAGCGAGGCCGGAGCTGCCCCCAGAGCCGCCGCCTCACGCCGACCCCCGCACAGGCTCTCGTCCGACAGCGTCCGCGGTAGCCCCGGAGTCTGGGGGAGCAGACCGAGTGTCCCGAACACCCTCCCAGGGTCACCCCCTAAAACACAGGCCCCTCGTCTGGAGCCCTCCCAACCCAGATCACTCTAATCTGGATCCTCCCAATCCATATCCCCTTCATCCAGATCCCTCCCAATCCAGACTCCTCTAATCTGGATCCTCCCAATCCAGATCCTCCCAATCCATATCCTCTTCATCCAGACCCTCCCAATCCAGACTCCTCTAATCTGGATCCTCCCAATCCAGACTCATCTAGTCTAGATACTCCCAATCCATATACCCTTCACCCAGATCCCTCCCAAACCAGACTCCTCTAATCTGGATCCTCCCAATCCAGATTCTCCTCATCCAGATCCCTCCCAATACACATCCCCTTCACCCAAATCCCTCCCAATCCAGACTCCTCTAGTCTAGACCCTCCCACTCCACATCCCTCTCACCCACATTCCCCTAATCCAGATTCCCCCAATCCATATCCCCCCCTTTCTCCCCCAAATCAGTCTCCCAGCTCCAAACCGGATCCCCCCCCCGCCTCCCCGTGGAGTCTGGGTCTGGGGTGCGACCTCGGGCTCGGGGGCCGCGTTGTCCATCAGGAGGAGCTTTTTGAGGTCATCCTCGAAGGTGGATTTGTGGCTCTTGCGAGGGGAGCGCAGGTCCCGCAGAGACGCCCTCAGCCGCGGCTGCCCAAAGACGTTCCTCCCGCCTGCCTCCCATGGCCTGCGGGGTCCCCCACACCCCCAGAGCTGGATCACCCTGATCCAGAGACCCCCCAGATCCAGAGACCCCAAATCCACATCACCCTAATCCAGAGACCCCCAAACCCACATCACCTCAATCCAGAGACCCCCAGATCCACATCACCCCAACCCAGAGAGCCCCAAACCCACATGACCCCAATCCAGAGACCCCCAAATCCACATCACCCCAACCGAGAGACCCCCAAATCCACATCACCCCAATCCAGAGACCCCTAAATCCACATCACCCCAATCCAGAGAGCCCTAAATCCACATCACCCTAATCCAGAGACCCCCAGATCCCCCCAATCCGGATTGTGGCTCCCACAGGAGCTCTTTTTGGGGTCCCATTCCCCCCCTCCATCCTCACTTTTGGGGTTCCGGGGTCTCCTCGGGGCGCTTGGCCCCCCCGGGCTGCTTGCTCCGCCCCGCTTGCCTGGAGAAGAAGGATTTGGGGACGGAAGCCGAGAGCTGGGGGGTTCGGGGGGGCTCGGATCCCGAATAGCCCAACCTGGGGGTGACGCTGAGGGACGAGAGAATCCAGATTGAGTGAAAAAAAAGGAGGTGAAGACCCCGTTTCCCCCCAAAGTGGAGTTAACGTCCAACGTCTCCATCCACGACCTGGAAAAGGAGGTTCTGGAAGGACTTTTAGGAGGTTTGGGGATGAGATGGAGCAGGAAGGAGCTTCTCGAGGGGTTTGAGGTTCTCCAGAAGGACCTGGAGAGGTCAGATTGAGGGGTTGGAGCAGCCAGAGAAGAGTTTGGGTTAGGAGGGACCTCAAAGATGATCCAGTTCCAACCTCCCGAGAGGAGCAGAGAACCCTGAGAACCTTCTGAGGTTCCTCAGGAGGAAAGTTCTGTCCCTTGGGCTGAGGAGAAGCTCTGAACCAGGTTGGAGGTTGGATTTGGAGCCTCCACAGGGAGAACTATGGGAGGAGAAGCTCCACTCAACCTCAACTCAAGCTCAACTGGAGCTTCCCGGGAGCAGCTGAGTGACCAAGGGGGTTGCTCCTGGAGAAGAGGAGGCTGAGGGGAGACCTCATTGCTCTCTCCAACTCCCTGAGAGGAGGTTGTGGAGAGGAGGGAGCTGGGCTCTTCTCCCAAGGGTCACCACGAGGTGGAATGACCTCCATCTCCACCAGGAGAGCTTCAGGTGGGATTTCAGGAGGAGATTTGACACCAGACGGTGCCAGAGCTGCCCTGGGAGGTGCTGGAGGCCCCATCCCTGGAGACACTGAGAAGATCATAGACTCATAGAACAACCAGGTTGGAAGGAACCCATCGGATCGAGTCCAACCATGAGAGATGAGTAGATAAGGTGCTCCGGGAGGTGATTTAGTGGTAGATCAGGACAGTTGGACCACAGTTGGACCACGGATGATCCAAGATGTTCCTCCAATGTGGTGATTCCATGATTTGATGGAGGTTGGACTCACCTGGGCGGCTTGAAGGGCTCAGGGCTGGAGCTGGAGACTCCTCCTTTGTGCCGAGAAGCTTTGCCGAGCGCGGCCAGTGCCTCAAGCCGAGAACCGTCGTCCCCAAAAGCCCTGGAGACCTTCTCCTGGGGCGGCAGCGAACGAGGAGGAGGAGGAGGGACCTTGGAGGAGGTGTCGATGCCGCTGTCGCTGGAGCCGCCGCGAAGACCAGAGTCCCCTTCGTTCTCGGTGGTGTCGGGGACGTCGAACCAGCGGTCGTCGCTGGAGGCATTGCTGGACAGGGTGTTGCTGCTGGAGTGGCTGGAGTAGTGAGGCTCCACCTGGGGGGACAACCCGGAAAGGTCACCTCAGAGGTGAGTTGGAACCCCAAAGAGAGGCTTCTCCAAGGAGGTTTCGCACCTCTATCCAACCACCAGGTGTCCAACCTTGAGGAGGTTCATAGAATCACAGACTCATAGAATCACAGAACAAGCAGGTTGGAAGAGACCCATCGGATCAGCGAGTCCAACCATTCCTATCAAACACTAACCTATGTCCCTCAGCACCTTGTCCACCCATCCCTTAAACACCTCCAGGGAAGGGGAATCAACCACCTCCCTGGGCAGCCTCTTCCAATGCCCAATGACCCTTTGTGTGTGAAAAACTTCCTCCTAATCTCCAGCTTAAACCTCCCCTGGAGGAGCTCGAGGTGGTTCCACCTCATTGTGACCCTTGGGAGAAGAGCCCAGAGCTCCCTCCTCTCCACAACCTCCTCTCAGGGAGTTGGAGAGAGCAATGAGGTCTCCCCTCAGCCTCCTCTTATCCAGGAGAAACACCCCCAGCTCTCTCAGATGCTCCTCTTCTCCTCCAGCCCCTTCCCCAGCTTCATTGCTCTTCTCTTGACTCTCTCCAGAGCCTCAACATCCTTCTTGTGCTGAGGGGCCAGAACTGAACACAGGATTCAAGGAGTGGCCTCACCAGTGCTGAGCACAGAGGGAGAAGAACCTCCCCGGACCTGCTGGTCACACCATTTCTGATCCAAGCCAAGATGCCATTGGCCTTCTTGGCCACCTGGGCACACTGCTGGTTCCTGTTCAACCAACCCCCCCAGGTCCTTCTCCTCCAGGCACTTTCCAGCCAGACTTCTCCCAGTCTGGAGCTCTGCTCAGGGTTGTTGTGCCACAAGTGCAGGATCCACCATTCGGCCTTGTTAACCCTCATCCCACTGGACTCAGCCCATGGATCCAGCCTGTTCAGATCCCTTTGGAGACCCTCAGAACCCTCCAGGGGCTCAACATCTCCTCCCAGCTCAGTGTCAGCTGCAAACTTGCTGAGGTTACCCTCGATGCCTTCATCCAGGTCATTGATGAAGACATTGACCAGGGCTGGACCCAGCACTGAGCCCTGAGGACACCACTTGTCACCTCCAGCTGGACTTAACCCCATTTCCCACCACCCTCTGGGTCCTAAAACCAGTTTTCCACCCAGGAGAGTGTTTGCCTGGCCAGGTTCCCACCTCCACCCACGGCCAAGGATCTCACCTTCGAGGTGCGATTAGGTGAATCCTTTCCCGTCGTCTCTTGCCGGTTTGACCGCTTGGTAGCCCCTCCCGGCAACCTGGCCTGGGCCGGCACGTGCCACAGCGGTTCTGGAAGAAGCCAAGGACAAACAGAGTTACCGAGAAGAACCCACGAGGTCCCTGAACGAGCCATTTGGAGGCATCAAGGAGGGTTCCTCGTACCCGGTCTGTGTCTCTCCATAGTCCCCTCGTGGCTGCTGAGGCCTCCGGAGGAGGAGTCGCCGCTGGAGAGGCCGTCGGGGCCGGAAACCAACCTGTGATGGGAAAAAAAAGCCCTTAAAAAGATGTTTCTCCTTCACCTCAAGGCCTGGAGAGGAAAACAAGCTCCTGGGTGGGAAACCAGTTGGATTGAGAGCCCAGAGAGTGGTGGGAGATGGAGTTAAATCCAGCTGGAGTTGGTTCATGTGGTGTCTCCAAGGTTTGGCGGCTCCAGCCCCTGCTCAAGGTCTTTATCAACCACCTGGATGAAGAAGAACTCTCAGAACCTGCCTGGAGGGACCCTGAGAGTCTTGATTTTTTTTTGAGTCTAAAATCGGATTTTTGGAGTCTAAAATTTCAGATTTTTGAGTCTAAAATTCGGATTTTCGGACCCAACAACGTCACTGGGTTTGGGCGACGAGGCCTTAACGAGAAATTAACCCCCTGGGATTAATTATTCCGGCTCCTGTTCTATCCCTGGAGGTGCTCGAGGCCTCAGTGGATGGAGCTCAGAGCTCCTGATCCAGTGGGAGGTGGAACTGGACGGACTCTGAGGTCCCTCCCGACCCAAGACACCCCCTTGGTTTGTGGTCCCTGCGCCTCGCTCACCGTTCAGGAGAAGGTTTGTAGCGATGGAAGGTTGTCCCAGCGCTGCCCGGGGCCGAGAAGCTGCCGGAGGGTTGCCGGTGGGGTTGGGGACGCTCGGTCAAAGCCACCGACACGCTGGGGGGGTGGGGGCTCTCCGGGAAGCTCACTGGCCTGCGGAGAATGGAACATCACGGTGGGAGAAGGGAATCTCAACCCCCTCCCTGGGCAGCCTGTTCCAATGCCCAGTCACCCTCTGTGTGAAAAACTTCCTCCTAATCTCCAGCCTAAACCTCCCCTGGAGGAGCTCGAGGTGGTTCCACCTCATTGTGACCCTTGGGAGAAGAGCCCAGAGCTCCCTCCTCTCCACAACCTCCTCTCAGGGAGTTGGAGAGAGCAATGAGGTCTCCTCTCAGCCTCCTCTTCTCCACGAGAAACAACCCCAGGACCTTCAAACTTGTTCTCCAGCCCCTTCCCCAGCTTCGTTGTTCTTCTCTGGACTCTCTCCAGAGCCTCAACATCCTTCTTGTGCCGAGAGACCCACAACTGAACACAGGATTGAAGGTTCGGTCTCCCCAGTGCTGAGTCCAGAGGGAGAATCACCTCCCTGGCCCTGCTGGTCACACCATTTCTGATCCAAGCCAGGATGCCACTGGCCTTCTTGACCACCTGGGCACACTGCTGCCTCATGGTCAGTTGCTGTCGACCAACCCCCGCCCAGGTCCTTCTCCTCCAGGCACTTTCCAGCCAGACTTCTCCCAGTCTGGAGCTCTGCTCAGGGTTGTTGTGCCCCAAGTACAGGATCTGCCATTTTGGGCCTTGTTAACCCTCATCCCATTGGACTCAGCCCATGGATCCAGCCTGTTCAGGTCCCTTTGCAGAGCCTCACGACCCTCCAGCAGCTCCACACTTCCACACATTTCTGTCCCAATCCACCACCTCCATCTCCGTCCATCATCCCCATCATCTCCATCTTCTCCACTTCATCCCCATCATCTCCCTCCCAGTCCCACCATCTCCCTCCCAGTCCCATCACCTCCATCCCAATCATCTCCATCAACCATCTCCATCTCCGTCCCCTGCAGGTCTCACCTCTTGCCGTGGAGGCCCTGAGGGTCTCCTCGGGAGGTGCCCGCGTTGCCCTTGGCGTGTCGGCCGTGGCCCGGGAGGGGGTTGTGGGAGGCAGGGCCGCTCCACTGCCAGCCGGGGCTGCTCCGGAAGGGTGGGCGGTAGCCCAAGGGCTCCGGCTCCACCTTGGGCTCCGCAGGGCTCAGCTCCAGCGACTCCCACCAGCCTCTGAGACAACAACACCCACAGGGGCTCCTAAGGGACCTCCTCAAGGGCTCCTGGACCTCCTCTGGGAATCCTCCGGGGCCTTAGAGGGGGCCTGGGGGGCTCTAGGAGGGTCCTGGAGGTCCTCAAGGGCTCCTGGAGGTCCTAAAAGGAGTCCTGGGGGATCTCAGAGGGTCCTGGGGGTCCCTAGAAGGGTTCTGGGGGTCCTCAAGGGTTCCTGGAGCTTCCCAGAAGGTTCCTGAGAGTCCCTAGAAGGGTCCTGGAGGTCCCTAGAAGGGTCCTGAGGGTCCTCAAGAGGTCCTGGGTGTCCCTAGAAGGTTCCTGGGGGTCCCTAGAAGGGTCCTAGAGGCTCTCCAAGGGTTCTGGGGATCCTTAGAAGGTTCCTGAGGGTCCCTAGAAGGGTCCTGGGTGTCCTCAAAGGGTTCTGGGAGTCCTCAAGGGGTCCTGGAGCTTCCCACAAGGTTCCTGAGGGTCCCTAGAAGGTTCCTGGGGGTCCCTAAGAGGTCCTGGTGGTCCTCAAGAGGTCCTGGGTGTCCCTAGAAGGGTCCTGAGGGTCCCTAGAAGGTTCCTGAATGTCCTTAGAAGGTTCCTGGGGGTCCCAAAAGGGTCACCTCCCTGGCAAAGCCCCTCCCTCGGCCCAGCAGGTACCTCCTGGGGGTGCCGTCGTCGTGGGGGGGGACGATGAGGACCTTGACGGTGACGGAGGTGCGGAGGAGGTCGATCATCTGCTCGTGGCTGAGGCTGACGACGGCCGCCTTGCAGATCTCCAGCAGGCGGCTGCCCTGCCGCAGGCCGGCCTGCCAGGCGAAGCCGTACTCCTCCACCTCGGCCACCGTCCCGTCCGGCTGCACGTGGAAGCCCAGCTGGCCCAGCCCGTTGCGCCTCAGCGTCATCTCCACCGCCTCGCAGCCTCCCGTCACCACCTCGGGGGGGGGAAAAACGGGGAGAGGGGGAGGAAAGATGAGAGGGAAAGGGTTAATTGGGAGGATAATGAGCTAAATGGGTCAAAAATCGTAGAATCGTAGAATCATAGAATCATAGACTCAATAGACTCAATAGAATCATAGAATCAATAGAATCATAGACTCATAGAAGAACCAGGTTGGAGGGGACCCATCGGATCATCAAGTCCAACCATTCTATGGGGTCAAAAATCATAGAATCATAGAATCAGAGAATCAATAGAATCAGAGAATCGTAGAATCAACAGAATCAGAGAATCAATAGAATCAATAGAATCAGAGAATCACAGAATCATAATCATAGAATCATAGAATCAATAGAATCATAGAATAAATAGAATCATAGAATCATAGAACAACCAGGTTGGAAGAGACCCATCGGATCAGCGAGTCCAACCATTCCTATCAAACACTAACCCATGTCCCTCGGGACCTCATCTACCTGCACCTTAAACCCCTCCAGGGAAGGGGAATCAACCACCTCCCTGTTCAACCTCATCCAATGCCCAATGACCCTTTCTGGGAAAAACTTCCTCCTAATCTCTAGCTTAAACCTCCCCTGGAGGAGCTCGAGGTGGTTCCACCTCATTGTGACCCTTGGGAGAAGAGTCCAGAGCTCCCTCCTCTCCACAACCTCCTCTCAGGTAGTTGGAGAGAGCAATGAGGTCTCCTCTCAGCCTCCTCTTCTCCACGAGAAACACCCCCAGGTCCCTCAAACTTCTCCAGCCCCTTCACCAGCTTCGTTGCTCTTCTCTGGACTCTCTCCAGAGCCTCAACATCCTTCTTGTGCTGAGAGACCCACAAATGAACACAGGATTCAAGGTTTGGTCTCCCCAGTGCTGAGTCCAGAGGGAGAAGAACCTCCCTGGCCCTGCTGGTCACACCATGTCTGATCCAAGCCAGGATGCCATTGGCCTTCTTGGCCACCTAGGCACACTGCTGGCTCATGTTCAATCCCTGTCAACCAAACCCTCAGGTCCTTCTCCTCCAGGCCCTTTCCAGCCAGGCTTCTCCCAGTCTGGAGTTCTGCTCAGGGTTGTTGTGCCCCAAGCGCAGGATCCGCCATTTTGGGCCTTGTTAACCCTCATCCCATTGGCCTCAGCCCATGGATCCAGCCTGTTTAGGTCCCTTTGGAGAACCTCAAAACCCTCCAGGGGCTCAACATCTCCTCCCAGCTCAGTGTCACCTCCAAACTCTCTCAGGGAGCACTCAATGCCTTCATCCAGGTCGTTGATGAAGACATCAACCAGGGCTGGACCCAGCACTGAGCCCTAAGAGAGCACTTGATGCCTTCATCCAGGTCATTGATGAAGACATTGAACAGGGCTGGACCCTGTGGATGTGGCAACCAAAACCTCCTAGAACACGAGGTTGGTGGCATCCAAGAGCTCCGAGGTGAGGATGGTGGCCACCAAGAGCCTCTAGGATGCAGCCAGTGGCCACCAAGCGGTTTTCAGGCCTCACCTTCAACCTCTGGACGATCTCCTTGAGGTCCTCGTCGGCCGCTCGCACCATCACGTGGTCCCCGCGCCCGTAGAAGACCTTGAGGCCGCCCCCTTCGCCACTCCAGCCCACGACGTCGCCGCAGAAGCAGTTGAACACCACCTCCTTGGCCTCCGGGTCCACCAGGACCACCAAGGCCTTGGAGACGGCCAAGACGCAGGGGACGGAGCCTCCTCCTCCTCCTCCGGCGGCGAAGTCCTGGGCGGAGACGCGCCAAGCGATGGCGCCGCCGCTCAGCCTCTCGGCCCCAGCGCGTGCCTTGGTCTTCTCCTTCTTCTTGGAGGCCAAGGAGATGAGGTGGAACTTGCCCGAGGAGTCCAGGGGGGTGGTGGTGACGTAGTTCTCCGCCAGGTCCTTGAGGTACTCGCGCCGGGTCCGGGTGGCCATGGCGTGGAACTTGAAGGACTTGTGGGCCGCGTTCTCCCCGTTGAGGGCCTTGGCCAGGAGGAAGGAGCGGAAGGCGTCCGTCTTGCCGAAGGGGGCGCCAGGGACGGGGGGGCCGAAGGGGGGAACGTCCTTCGACCGGGTGACGGCCACGCTGGGACGGACGGACGGACGGACGAGGGAGAAGAAGGACGCGTTAAAGGAGGCAAGAGGGGGGAATCGGGGCTTGGAGACCCTTCTAGAGACCCTCAGGGCCCTTCAAGGGGCCTGTAAGAACCTTTGAAGACCTCCAAGACCCTTCTAGAGCCCTCCAGGACCCTTCTAAAGCTCCCCAGGACCCTCCTAGAGACACCAGGATCCTTCTAGAGACCCTCAGGACCCTTCCAGGGACACCAGGACCCTTCGAGAGCCCTTAAAGGCCCTTCTAGGGACCCAGAAGAACCTTTGGGAACCTCCAGGGCCATTCAAGGGACCCCCAGGACCCTTTGAGGACCCCAAAACCCTTCTAGAGCCCCCCAGGACCCTTCAAGGGACTCCCAAGACCCTTTGAGGGCCTCCAAGACCCTCCTAGAGCCTCCCAGGACCCTTCTAGGGACATCAGGACCCTTCTAGAGCCCTTAAAGGCCCTTCTAGGGACCCAGAAGAACCTTTGGGAACCTCCAGGGCCATTGAAGGGACCCCCAAGACCCTTCGAGGACCTCCAAGACCCTCCTAGAGCCTCCCAGGACCCTTCTAGAGCCCCTCAGGACCCTTCCAGGGACACCAGAATCCTTCTAGAGCCCTTTAAGGCCCTTCTAGGGACCCAGAAGAACCTTTGGGAACCTCCAGAGCCCTTCAAGGGATCCCCAAGAACTTTTGAGGACCTCCAGGACCCTTCTAGAGCCCCTAAGGACCTCCAGAAGGTCTCATCGAAGGAGCTGTGATGGGACTGACCTGTAGGAGACGCGTTCGGAGCAGGGATTGTGGGCCCGGACGATGATGAAGACGTGTTGGAAGTGGGAGCGGACGCTCTGGGGGGTGAAGGGCAGGGCCCCAGGTTCCTGGAAGACGATGGTGACGATGTCGTTGCCAATGTGCCTCTTCCTCAGCAGCTGGAAGACACCACGGGAGGTCACGGGTGGGTCGGATGGAGCTCGAAATCAGAGGAATTGAGGTGGGAAAGGAGTGAAATCCATCACTTGGGGTCTTGAGGTTGGATGGAGCTCGAAATCCAAGGAATTGGGGTAAGAAGGGACTGAGATCTACCCCTTGGGGTCTTGTTGAGGTTGGATAGAGCTTGAAATCAGAGGAATTGGGGTGGGAAGAGGGTGAGATCTATCCCTTGGGGTCTTGTTGAGGTCAGATGGAGTTCGAAATGAGAGGAATTGGGGTGGGAAGAGGGTGAGATCCACCACTTGGGGTCTTGAGGTTGGATGGAGCTTGAAATCTGAGGAATTTGGGTGGGAAAGGAGTGAGATCTACCCTTTGGGGTCTCGAGGTTGGATGGAGCTGGAAATCCGAGGATTTTGGGGATTCGGGACTGACCTGCTGGCGGTTGTTGGGGGTGTAGGGCAACATGGTGGAGACGTGGAACATGATCTCGTAGTCCTGGTAGGTGGTGTAGAGCGAGTGGGTCCCCGTGGAGTCGGCTGCGAGAACCCAAAGCCCAACATGCCATCGGTTGCCAAACCCCTCCAGCTCCAGTTTTCATAGAATCACAGAATCGCAGAAGAACCAGGTTGGAAGAGACCCATCGGATCAGCGAGTCCAACCATTCCTATCGAACACTAACACATGTCCCTCAAGACCTCATCTACCTCTTCCTTAAACCCCTCCAGGGAAGGGGAATCAACCACCTCCCTGGGCAGCCTATTCCAGTGCCCAATGACCCTCTGTGTGAAAAACTTCCTCCTAATCTCCAGCCTAAACCTCCCATGGAGGAGCTGGAGGTGGTTCCACCTCATTGTGACCCTTGGGAGAAGAGCCCAGAGCTCCCTCCTCTCCACAACCTCCTCTCAGGGAGTTGGAGAGAGCAATGAGGTCTCCTCTCAGCCTCCTCTTCTCCACGAGAAACACCCCCAGGTCCCTCAGGCTTCTTCTCCAGCCCCTTCCCCAGCTTCGTTGCTCTTCTCTGGACTCACTCCAGAGCCTCAACATCCTTCTTGTGCCGAGAGACCCACAACCAAACACAGGATTCAAGGTTTGGTCTCCCCAGTGCTGAGTCCAGAGGGAGAATCCCCTCCCTGGCCCTGCTGGTCACACCATTTCTGATCCAAGCCAAGATGCCATTGGCCTTCTTGGCCACCTGGGCACACTGCTGGCTCCTCTTCAACCAACCCCCGCCCAGGTCCTTCTCCTCCAGGCACTTTCCAGCCAGACTTCTCCCAGTCTGGAGCTCTGCTCAGGGTTGTTGTGCCCCAAGTGCAGGATCCGCCATTTTGGGCCTTGTTAACCCTCATCCCATTGGACTCAGCCCATGGATCCAGATCCCTTTGGATCCTCCTGACCCTCCAGCAGATCCACACTTCCACCCAGCTCAGTGTCACCTCCAAACTTGCTGAGGGAGCACTCGATACCTTCATCCAGGTCATTGATGAAGACATTGACCAGGGCTAGACCCAGCACTGAGCCCTGGGGACACCACTTGCCACCTCCAGCTGGACTTCACCCCATTTCCCACCACTCTCTGGGCCCTTTCCCAACCCCAACACCGCCCCCGGCTCCGTTTTTAACCCCTTGGGTCACTCACTCTTGGTGTCGAGCTGCGCCGCGTACTTGCTGAAGGCTCTGAGGCAAACCTTCTCGCCCAAGAGCTCCAGGAACTCCTCGAAGGCCGGGCCGGCCTCCTCGTTGTTGTACATCTCCTCCTCCGAGCTCTGGCCGGCCTTGCAGTAGAGGATGCCCACCTTGTGCCGCCGGCAGAGCTGCCACGAGAAGCTCAGGAGGGTCAGAAGATCCCTCCGGAGGTGCTGGGACCCCCATATCTTCGTGTCCCACCCACCCCGGGTGTCTCACCCCTTGCTCGTCCAGCTTGAGGAGTTGCTCGGTGACCTTGGCCGTGCTGAGGGCCAAGCGCAGGCAGTGGATGTTGAGCTCAGGGACGACGTATTCCAAGGCGTCGCGGAGAGGGAGGCCCCGGACGGAGCCCGGCTTGGTGGCCGTGGGGGTGGCGTCCTCCAGGATGGAGCCGCGGAGGGTGGTCAGCTGGGGAAGCACCGAGAAGAGGCCGTGGGGGTTGGAAAGGAGCTCTCCAAGGGGCGGAAAGGGTTGGAAAGGAACTTCAAGGGTTGGAAAGGAGCTCTCCAAGGGTTGGAAAGGACCTTCAAGGGTTAGAAAGGGTTGGAAAGGACCTTCAAGGGTTGGAAAGGGTCGGAAAGGACCTTCACAGGTTAGAAAGGGTTGGAAAGGAGCTCTCCAAGGGGCGGAAAGGGTTGGAAAGGAACTTCAAGGGTTGGAAAGGACCTTCAAGGGTTGGAAAATATGGGAAAGGAGCTCTCCAAGGGTAGGAAAGGACCTTCAACAGTTCGAAAGGAGCTCTCCAAAGGTCAGAAAGGGTTGGAAAGGACCACCACGGTTTCTCTGGAAGGTTCTACCTCGCTGGTGCGGAAGATGATGCGGTACTGGAACTGGGGGCCGTGCTCCTTGTGGTCCTCCAGCTTCTCCCGCTTGATGCTGACGGCAACCGGACCCAGCTTCTCGTCCACCCCAAAGTAGTTGGAGTGCTCTGAGGAGACAGAGAGAGAGGGATGGAGGACTCAGTGGGCTCAGTGCTGGGTCCTGTTCAATGTCTTCATCAATGACCTGGATGAAGGCATCGAGTGCTCCCTGAGCAAGTTTGCAGGTGACACTGAGCTGGGAGATGTTGAACCCCTGGAGGGTTTTGAGGTTCTCCAAAGGGACCTAAACAGGCTGGATCCATGGGCTGAGTCCAATGGGATGAGGGTTAACAAGGCCCAAAATGGCGGATCCTGCACTTGGGGCACAACAACCCTGAGCAGAGCTCCAGACTGGGAGAAGCCTGGCTGGAAAGTGCCTGGAGGAGAAGGACCTGGGCGGGGGTTGGTTGAACAGGAGCCAGCAGTGTGCCCAGGTGGCCAAGAAGGCCAATGGCATCTTGGCTTGGATCAGAAATGGTGTGACCAGCAGGGCCAGGGAGGTTCTTCTCCCTCTGGACTCAGCACTGGGGAGACCAAACCTTGAATCCTGTGTTCAGTTGTGGGTCTCTCAGCACAAGAAGGATGTTGAGGCTCTGGAGAGAGTCAAGAGAAGAGCAATGAAGCTGGGGAAGGGGCTGGAGAAGAAGCCTGAGGGACCTGGGGGTGTTTCTCGTGGAGAAGAGGAGGCTGAGAGGAGACCTCATTGCTCTCTCCAACTCCCTGAGAGGAGGTTGTGGAGAGGAGGGAGCTCTGAGCTCTTCTCCCAAGGGTCACAATGAGGTGAAACCACCTCGAGCTCCTCCAGGGGAGGTTTAAGCTAGAGATTAGGAGGAAGTTTTTCCCAGAAAGGGTCATTGGGCATTGGAACAGGCTGAGCAGGGAGGTGGTTGATTCCCCTTCCCTGGAGGTGTTTAAGGTGTGGGTAGACCTGAGGGACATGGGTTAGTGTTTGATAGGAATGGTTGGACTCGCTGATCCGATGGGTCTCTTCCAACCTGGTTGTTCTATGATTCTATGACTCTAATTCCCCTTCCCCAACCATCCCTCCCAACCTTTCCCGAGGAAATGCTCCCGGTAGTATCGAGCGCCCAGGTCCACGTGCTCCACGCTGTGCTGCCTGAGCCGCTCGGGGTTCCTCAGCAGCTCCTGCGGCACCTCCAGCACTGAGACGCTGGCGTTGGTGGGTCGGGCACCCAGAAGACCCTCCCACCGCGTCCCCTCGGCCGTGGCCACCGCCGGAGCCACCAAGGATGCTCTGGAGAAGCTGAGGTTGCGCTCGCGGGCGCCTCCGATCTCGTTGCGGAAATGGGGGCAGCTGAGGAGGAGCTCATTGCTGGTGTCGTCCCCCAAGTCCTGCTCCAGGTTCTCCTTGACGTTGAGGTCCTCGGCGCCCGTGGAGGCCTCGGCGGTTGCTCCGGGAGCCCGAGAGGAGGCCACGGAAGCGGCCGAGGCCCCCGTGGTGGTGTTGCGCCGCTGTTGGGCCGCCAGGGCTCGGCCGGCGGCCACCGCGTTCAGGTCGAAGAGGAGGCTCTGGACGTCGTAGTGGGCGAAGCTCTTCTGGCACAGCCAAACCTTCCCTGGCTCCGCCGGCCGCGGCGCCTCCTCCGCCTCCTTCGCCCCTTCCCCTTCGCCCCGGACGCTGCGCAGCTTCTTGAAGATGGACTCGTCGCCTCGGGGACACCTCCTGCGTGGCTTCTCCTTGGCCTGAGCCGACGCTTCCTCGCGGGAGACGCTCTTCGAGTCCGTCTTGAAGGCTCCAGGAGCAAAACTCCCTTCGGCGAGAGGTTCGGGAGTCACCGGCCGCCCCTCGGGCCTCTTGGCCCGCAGTTCGTTGAGCATCTCGAAGAAGCTCTGCTCCGAGATGCCTTCCACGTCGATGGAGGAGGTGCTGCCATATTCCCGGAAGAGGCCAGAGGTGGCCACGGAGCCTCCTCCGCCCCCTTTCTTGCCCCCTCGGGGCTCCTCGTCGCCCCCATCGCACTCGCTCAGCGTCACTTCACTGCTGCTGCGATGCCTCAACGGGGCCAAACTCAGAGGCCGCGTCCAGTTCTCGTGGAATTCCACGTCCTTGGAGCGGCGCCGGGTCAAGCGGTGAAGAGCTTTGAAGCCTTGGACGCCCTGGTGGCCGCCGGCCGGGCCTCGGTGGCCACCAGCGGGAACCGGGCCGGGGTCCCTCTTGGGGGGCCAGTCGGCGATGCGGGCGCGGACGCCCATCTTGGGTGCCAGGCGGGGGGCGTCCCCGGCAACCCCCACGGACCCGTTGGAGGCCCAGAAGGCCATGGAGGAGGCCTCGTGGGGCCTCGGAGGCCGCTGGGAGCTCATGGCGTCAAGACCCGGAGGGGTTTCATCACAACCATCGCGGCCGAAAGGGCTCGGTGGAGGAGTCTGGGAGAATCCGAGGTTTGAGGATTCCGGGAGGTGGCTCCATGGTTTGGGGTCACGGTCGGAGGTCACAGAGGGGGTGGAGGAGGCTGAGGGGTCATCCTGGAGAAGGAGAGAGAAGAATTGGGGAGAGTTTAGGGAGAACTGGGGAGAATTGGGGGGAAATAGGGGGAAATAGGGAGAATTAGGGGGAAATAGGGGGAAATAGGGAGAAGACCTTGTAGAGCTTCAACCATCCCTCTCGGTCACCAAACCCCAGAAGGTTCCACAAGAGGGACCTGGATGGGTTGGAAAAAAGGGGTTGAGAGAACCTCAGGAGGTTCCGCAAGAGAGACCTGGATGAGTTGGAAAAATGGGGCTGAGAACCTCAGGGGGTTCCACGAGGCCAAGAGGGACCTGGATGGGTTGGAGAAACAGAACTGAGAGAACCTCAGGGGTTTCTTCTCCGCTCGAGGCCTCCAGAGCTGGCCCTGAGGTCCCTCCACGAGGTGGACGACCCCCTCGGCCACTCGGCTGCTCCCTGGAAGCTCCAACTGAGCTGGAGTTGAGGTTGAGTGGAGCTTCTCCTCCTTCAGCTCCCAAAGTTCTCCCTGTGGAGGCTCCAAATCCAACCTCCGACCTGTCTCAGAGCTTCTCCTCAGCCCAAAGGATAAAACTTTCCTCCTGAGGAACCTCTGGAGGTTCTCAGGGTCGTCTCCTCCTCTCAGGAGGTTGGAACTGGATCATCATTGAGATCCATTCCAACCCAAACTCTTCCCTGGCTGTTCCAACCCCTCAACCCGACCTCTCCAGGTCCCTCTGGAGAACCTCAACCCCCTCGACAAGCTCCTTCCTTCTCCATCTCATCCCCAAACCGCCTAAAAGTCCTTCCAGAACATCCTGGACGGACGAATCCATGAGTTTGGAGGCATCTCCTCCACCTTCCCGGCCTGATCCACACCAAGAACCTTCCCCTGAGCCTCCTCCTCTCTCTCTCCGCACTCAACGAGCCGGAATAATTAATCCCAGGGGGTTAATTCCTCATTAAAGCCTCGTCGCCCAAACCCAGCGACGTCGTCGGGTCCGAAAATCCCAATTTTAGACCCAAAAACCTCCCGTTCGGGTCCATTTTTTGCTCCCGAAACGAAGATTTTTTTTGGTTTTTTTTTTTGCTCCAAACCTGTCGTTCCGGCTCCGATTTCCGCAAAAAAAAAAAAAAAAAAAAAAAGGGGGGAGGGAGAGGTTTTAATTATTAACCTCGTTAGATAAATGAAGCGCCGGGTTTAACCCTTTCTTTGCTGCCACTAGAGGAGGAGAAAACCCGACTCCGCCTCATCCTAATTAAACCACTCCGAGACCTTCCCAGGGCTTTTCCGCTTCCTGGTTGGCCCCGAACGACGCCCAAACAAGGCTTAATTAATGAAACTCGTCATCTCGCGGCTCGTTTTGGGGGGAAAAGAGGGAAAAGAAGTGTTTCTAGAGGTTTAGTTGGGGTCATGGTGGCTTCTTCAGACCCGAATCCGGCTCCGGGTTCAAGGTTAACCTCCACCTGATGATTAGTGAAGCAATTAAGCGAACTTTGTGCTTAATTAAGGGTGATTAAAAGCTAATAATCGTCATTTCGGGTACATTTCAGGCACAATTTATGGGGGAAAAAGAAGGGGAAAAAGGGGCTAAAACCCAACCTGGGACCTCGCGGCTCCGTCCCATTCCCCCTCATCGTGCTCCGTAGAGCCCTGATGGCTTCATTAACACTAATTAACGCTAATTAATGCTAATTAATGAAGGAGAAAAGCCTACTCGCCACGATGGGGGCTCCTTCCCTTGAGGACGACGGAGTCCGAGGATGGGGTTGACCCCCAACCCCAGTTGGGAAGCGGCGATTGAGGCCTCTCTCGGAGCTCGTTAGGCGCGGGAGCTCGTTAGGAGCGGCCCCGCCCTGTCGATCCCCCCGGATTTGGCCCCTGGGAAGAGGCAAAGCGGATTTTTTTTTTTTTTTGATGCCGCCTTGTAAAAACACGTCGGGGAAGGCTTAATCCTCACCCGGAGGCGCCGCAGGCTCCGGATTCAGCTCCGGGAGAGACTGGAAAGGGAGGAGAAAGGGGTGAAGGTCCTCGTGGGATGTTCTCCGGAGGTTCTGGGGAGTCTTGAGCCTCTGAATCGGGACGAGGAGACCTGGAGAAGAAGGAAAGGGTTGAAATTCCATCTGGAGAAAGGGCTGAGAGGGTTGAGTGTGGATGAAATGAGGGGTTGGAGCTCCAGTCGGTGGAATCGGAGAGTTGAGCTTCTCCAAATGGAGGTTGGAGCTTGATTAGGGAGAGGAAAAGGGGATGAGGAGGAGGTTGAGGAGGTGGGATGGGGATGGAGAGCGGAATGGGAGAGCATGGGGGGAAGGAAGGCAAGAGAAAAAGGCCCCGAAGGCCGAGAAATGGGCCCAAGACGACGAGAAATGGGTCCAAGACGACGAGAAGTGAGAGGAAATGATGGAAGAAGCATCAAAAGGCCAAGGGAGAAGGGCCAAAAGGACAAGAAATGGACCCAAGAGGCCAAAACGGCAAGAAATTGCACTGAGAGGCCAAGAAATGGCCCCAAAACAGCAAGAAGTTGTCCTGAGATGCCAAGAAATGGCCCCAAAACACTGAAACAGCAAGGAATTGCCCTGAAGATGCCAAGAAATGGCCCCAAAATGCCAGGAAACGGTCCCAAGAGGCCAAGAAACGGCCCCAAGATGCCAAGACAGGAAGAAACTGACCCAAGAGGTCAGGAAACTGCCCCAAAGCACCAAGAAACAGCCCCAAGATGCCAAGAAATGGCCCCAAAACACTGAAACAGCAAGAAATTGCCCTGAGACGCCAAAAAATGGCCCCAAAATGCCAAGAAACGGCCCCAAAAGGTGGAGTCACCAAGGAACTGCCCCAAAATGCCGAGAAACTGCCCCAAAACACTAAGAAACAGCCCCAAGATGCCAAGAAACGGCCCCAAGACTCCAAAACAGGAAGAAACTGACCCAAGAGGTCAAGAAACTGCCCCAAAGCACCAAGAAATTGCTCCAAATTGCCAAGAAACGGCCCCAAAACAGCAAGAAATTGCCCCAAATCGCCAAGAAATGGCCTGAGGATGCCAAGAAATGGCCCCAAGACACCAAAATAGCAAGAAATTGCCCCAAAAGGCAGAATCAACAAGGAACTGCCCCGAGACACGGCCCCAAAATCCCGAGAAACTGCCCCAAAACACTAAGAGACAGCCCCAAGACTCCAAAACAGGAAGAAACTGACCCAAGAGGTCAAGAAACTGCCCCAAAGCACCAAGAAGTTGCCCCAAGATGCCAAGAAACTGCCCCAAATCGCCAAGAAACAGCCCCAAGACTCCAAAACAGGAAGAAACTGACCCAAGAGGTCAAGAAACTGCCCCAAAGCACCAAGAAATTGCCCCAAAACACCAAGAAATGGCCCCAAGACACTGAAACAGCGAGAAATTGCCCCAAAACACCAAGAAACGGCCCCAAAACAGCAAGAAATGGCCCCAAGACACCAAAACAGCAAGAAATTGCCCCGAAACAGCAAGAAATGGCCCCAAATCGCCAAGAAATGGCAAGAAATTGCCCCAAAACACCAAGAAACGGCCCCAAAATCCCAAGAAATGGAACCAAGATGCCAAGAAATTGCCCCAAAACACCAAGAAATTGCCCCAAGACTCCAAAACAGCAAGAAATTGCCTCAAAATCCTAAGAAATTGCCCCAAAACCCCAAGAAACGTCCCCGAGAGGTAAATCCGAGCTCCAGCAGCACCAAGAGGAGCCAAACTCACCCCCTCCCTCCAAAAAAAAAAAGACCTAAAATCCCATTTTTCCCCAAAAAAATGAGCTGGTAGCCTCCACGGCCTCGTTAGTGGCCAAAAAATTAAGGGAAATTGGGGGGGGGGGGGGTTGGGGTGAAATTCAAGTTGGGGGGAAAAAACAGGGGTCAACTCAGCCCCCCCCCACCCCCCTCAAAAAAAAGCAGCAAAACTCGTCAGCCGCTCCTCCTCGTTAGCAGCGCCTCATTAGCACGACCGCACAAATAGGTCAGGGTTAATGAAGGGAGGGTAATTAAGAAGGAAAGGGGAAAAATAGCCGTAAGAAATGGGGGTTTGGGGGTAACGAGGGAGACAATAATGGGGGTAACTAGGGAGCTGGTAACAAGGGAGCTGGTAATGGGGGAGACAGTAATGGGGATAACGAGGGAGCCAGTGAAGGGGGTAACGAGGGAGCTGGTAATGGGGGTAAAGAGGGAGCTGACAACAAGGGAACCAGTAATGGGGGTAACGAGGGAGCCAATAATGGAGGTAAGAAGGGACCCGCTAATGGGGGTAATGAAGGAGCCAATAGAGGGAGCTGGTAATGGGGGTAATGAGGGAGCTGGTAACAAGGGACCCGATAATGGGGGTAACAAGGAATCTGGAAATGGGGGTAACGAGGGAGCTGGTAACGAGGGAGCCAATAACAAGGGAGCCAGTAATGGGGGTAACGAGGGAGATGGTGATGGGGGAGCTGGTAATGGGGGTAACAAGGGAGCCAGTAATGGGGGTAACGAGGAATCTGGAAATGGGGGTAACGAGGGAGCTGGTAACAAGGAAGCCAGTAACAAGGAAGCCAGTAATGGGGGTAACGAGGGAGCCGGTAACGAGGGAGCCAATAATGGGGGAGCCGGTAATGGGGGTAATGAGAGACCCAGTAATGGGGGTAATGAGGGAGACGGTGATGGGGGTAACAAGGAAGCCAGTAATGGGGGTAATGAGGGAGATGGTGATGGGGGTAAAGAGAGAGCTGGTAACGAGGGAGCCAGTGACGAGGGAGCTGGTAACAAGGGAGCCAGTAATGGGGGTAATGAGAGAGCCAATAACGAGGGAGCTGGTAATGGGGGTAAAGAGGGAGCTAGTAATGAGGGATCCAGTAATGGGGGTAACAAGGGAGCCAATAACGGGGGCAATGAGGGAGCTACTAATGGGGGTGACGAGGGAGCCAGTAACAAGGGATCTAGTAATGCGGGAGCCAGTAATGGGGGTAACGAGGGACCCGGTAACAAGGGCACCAGTAATGGGGGTAATGAGAGAGCCAATAACGAGGGATCTGGTAATGAGGGATCTGGAAATGGGGGTAATGAGGGAGCCAATAACGAGGGAGCCAGTAATGGGGGTAACGAGAAATCTGGAAATGGGAGTAAAGAGGGAGCTGGTAATGGGGGTAACCAGGGAGCTGGTAACGAGGGAACCAGTAATGGGGGGAATGAGGGAGATGGTGATGAAGGTAACAAGGGACCCAATAACGAGGGAGTTAGTAATGGGAGTAACAAGGGAGATGGTAATGGGGGAGCTATCAATGGGGGTAACGAGGGAGCCAGTAATGGGGGACCCGGTAATGGGGGTAATGAGGGAGCCAGTAACAAGGGAGCCGGTGATGGGGGAGCTAGTAATGGGGGTAACGAGGGAGCCAATAATGAGGGTAACAAGGGACCCAGTAATGGGGGCAACGAGAAATCAGGAAATGGGGTTAACAAGGGAGCTGGTAATGGGGGTAACGAGAAATCTGGAAATGGGGGTAACAAGGAACCCGGTGACGGGGGTAACGAGGGAGCCAAGAATGGGGGTAACGAGGAATCTGGAAATGGGGGTAACGAGGGAGCCAATAATAGGGGTATCAAGGGAGCTGGTAGTGGGGGTAACGAGGGAGCTGATAACGAGGGAGGCAAGAATGGGGGTAACAAGGGAGCCAGTGACGAGAGAGCTGGTAATGGGGATAACGAGGGAGCCAGTAATGGGGGTAATGAGGAATCTGGAAATGGGGGTAACAAGGAAGCTGGTAATGGGGGTAAAGAGGGAGCTAGTAATGGGGGAGCTGGTAACGAGGGAGCCAATAATTGGGGTAACAAGGGAGCCGGTAATGGGGGTAACGAGGGAGCTGGTAACGCGAGGGACCTGGTGATGGGGGTAACAAGGGAGTCAGTAATGGGGGGTAATGAGGGAGTCAGTAATGGGGGAGCTGGTAATGGGGGTAACGAGAAATCTGGAAATGGGGGTAACGAGGGAGCTGGTAATGGGGGAGCCAAGAATGGGGGTAACGAGGGACCTGGTAATGGGGGTAACAGGGGAGCCAATAATGAGGGACCCAGTAATGGGGGTAACAAG